>JABCRI010000634.1:0-42052 GCA_015143295.1 Tetracentron sinense | reverse complement strand
TTAAGGATCGCAGAGTAAGGATACGCCATGACTCATGATTTGAAGCCTCACGATCTTCTAACCTTTTCAAAGAACTTGAAAGGCCAGATCACTTTCTTAATTATTTGAGACCTTGGACGGCAATGTGGAGGGTATTTTGGCGAAGGATAAACGCACAATTCCTTTCAATCAACCAACACACTCCACTGAAACCGCTTCTTACTAAAACCAAATCAGCTCCAACTAGAACATGACAGAGACACACTAATCGAGGGCCTTTGAATTTTGAAGTACTGGGTTCAAAGCGATCCACTGATTCTGCTGCGGCATTTCTGAGAGTGACGCATGCCTAGACAATGTGAGGAAGAGTTCAGGATTTTAAGGGGATTCTCTATTTTGGGACTGAAACCACCCTACATCTATGCTCCTATAAACTTACTTTAGGGCAGCCATATAGCATTTTGATATTTCCCATAACTAAATTTTGTCGATTGGCACTTACAAATTCAGGGTATATCGACTCATTGCAGGCAGACTATTTCCGTACAAAACACAATTGTAAATTTATTATTCACACAGTAATTGAAACTCTTGCAATCAGGAGGAATTCTAGGTTTTTTCTAATTTATAACATATGAAAACATTTCTCAATTCCTAATAGACTATCTAGGGATACGCAGTACTCTCATTTGAAATTACGCAAGTAATTATAGGGTTTCAGAAGTCAGGATTCATCACACTCATCAAAACAAAGATTCCATCTCCGACAATCAAAGCAACAAAAAAACTAGGTTTTTGAGTTTGAAACCAGTAAACTACGGTCCCAGAGTCATTCAATTTGCAGAAATGGTAAAAACTGATTTTGAAATTGGGAAGTGAACACTCTTCACCAAAACTCCAAGAAACCGAAATTCTCGTACACTCACCGGCCTGAATGAATCCAAACCCAAGCGCGTACCTCTGCGCTGCCCTAAATCCAATCACAGAAACGTCTCAAGGATACATGCTATGCGTGCGGCCATCTAACCCGCACCAAAAAAAAAACCAGAATTATAAATTCCTGGATACGTATTGGCCAAAAGAGACGGATAGGAGTTGCCTGCAAGTAATGACTACAAAAGGCTAGGTGTCACCCGGCTTTTTCATTTGAAGACTTTGAATGGAAGTGAGCCGAGCCAGCTCGCGAGCCTCAAAATAAACCCGACGAGCTTGAGCTCTTCTACGTCTACTTTAGCTCGTTGTAGTCGAAAAAAGTGGAAAGCTCGAAAAATAAACAAGCCGAGCCTGAACCATAGGTGGCCCGCCCCCCGCTCCTTTATTTATCATCCTATCCTTTAAAAAATTAAATTTATATTATAATTAAATAACTTTTTTTTGGTAAATATATTTAATATACGTAACATAATTCTTTACATTTTACGTTTTAAAATGACATCCCAGAAAAAAAAAAAAAAGGCCTTTTTCTTTTTTTTTTAATTGAATTTTGTGTTTTCTTGATTTAAAAAAACAAAAAATTATCAAGCTCGACTCACATTGTGGACGAGCCGAAGTAGAGCTAATCAGCGGGTCTATAAATTCAACGAGCCAAGTTCGAGCAATGCCCTCTCTTCTCTTTGACACCCTAAACTGAGGTCGGGTGTGTTCAACGAGCCAAGTCCCGCTCGACTCAACTCAGAAATAAACCGAGCGGGGCTTTATTTTGGGCTCATTGAGCCGAGCCAAGCCTTATAATGAGCTCGAAAAATAACGAGCAGAGCTCGAACATAGGTTGCTCAGCTCGTCTCGATTAAATTTTATAATAATACCCTTTTTAGAAAAATTTAATTGATATTTTAATATCTTTTAGTATAACCCTTTTTTTTTTTTAAAATATAGTTAGTTAACATTCATATCATTATTTCCATTTAAATTTTAACATCAAGCTTTCACGTGAGTCACATGACCTCCAAAAAAAAGAAATGCCCTTTAATTTTTTTTTTTGAATTTAGTGCTATCAATGATCTTCATTAAAAAAAAAAATTATCGAGCCAAGCCGAGCTAAGCTCGAGCTTAAGTGAGAGTGGGGGGAGAAGGGTGTATGCGTCTGGAGCCGAGCCCTGACTTCTATAAAAATTCCAACGGCCGAGCTGAGCTTGATCATCTTGGAAAATCCACGAGCCGAGCCTTGAGCAATGGCCCAACTCGGCTCGCTCGCCTCTTTTTACAACCCTAATCGAGGGTGTCCCAACGAGTCGAGCCGAGCTGGGCACTGCTCAGGCTAGGCTCGTTGGAATTTTACGATGCCAGCTATGGCTCGTCCACAAATTGTTAAGCCTTCGTCTCGACTCGCTCGAATATTTTTTTTTCCTTTTAAACATTGATAAGCACTACTTCAATTAAAAACAAATTAGAATGGCATTTTTGTTTTTTTTGATGTCATGTGACTCACGTGAAAGCTTGAGTTAAAACTTAAAGGAAATAATTATGTTAATGTATACTAAAGACATTTTTCCATAAATGCATGATACTGTAGAGGGACCACTCTCCGTGGTACGAGAAGAGCTCGGGGCAAACCGGATCTTATTGAATAATTTTTCCTTTATTCAAAGTTTTCATAGGTAGTTTTGGGCTTCAACACATCCTAATTTCTACTTAGCAATGCTCCTCCAACTTGTTTTGAATGCCCCCTATTGCATGATCGGCCCTTTGATCTCGAGTCTTCCGTTATGGACCTTGATCAGACAAAAACCATGTCTAGATCAAAAGAAGGTCAGTGCAAAGTTCTTACGTCTCGATCTGCTAGGTGCAATCTCTCCCTTTTTACTGTTCTACTCATCTGATTCTCTGTTTTTTCTTCGATGAATCTCTGGGATTGTTTGAAAAGATACTGCTTTCCTTGGGTTTTTCGGAAAACATAAAAAAGGGGTAAAGTCTTTGTTTAGGGTTTCATAAACCCCTAAGAGTCGTAGCATCACTATTGTGGTGCTGCCCCTCTTCCTCTAATCCAAAAGCTCTTATGCTCAGGCTCTTGAGGTTTCAACATCATCCCTGAGTAATTGAACCAATCTTATAAAATTAAAAAAAGCTTCGATTTTTCAAGAAACCACACTGCACTTTTTCAGTCGATGAATAAAAGATTCTTATTCTCCTTAAAGTTTGCCCTCATTAGAGTGTGCTTACGAGAGCTTCCATTCTGATTTGAAGATCGCCATAAGAACAATTCACACCCATTGGAATTCTCTGTGGGATCATGGAATAGTAGGCCTTTATTTCTAAGATTTGAAGCAAAAGCATTTTTTGGGCGATATGCCTTTAAGGAACTTTGCATCCTTGAAGTAAAACGGGTTCGCTTCATTAAGTGGACTCCCATTTAAATCTGGTCTAGCACCTCCATTGTTCTGGTTTGGGTAACCTCCTGGATTACCTCTCAATTCTTCAATCTAAACTTTATCATGAATAGGAGTTTAATAATAGAGAAGTTTTTACTTTAGATGTACTGACTCGAGCTTTAACAGACCAAGTCTGCCATGATTTGTGTGCGCGATGCTGTTAGTAAAATAACAATTAAAGATTCTGGTTAGGGATGGGATCCTCAGGTAGATGGCCGAAGTTCAATAATGACAAGGATTATATCCTCTGTTCAAATGTCAATTAGGCCATATTTGAAATCAATCAATCCAGTAGCCAAAAGGCCTTCCCAGCCACATAATGGATTCGTGAAGGCGGAATGAAAAAAAAATGCTAACGAATTCCTAATGGTGCAAGAAAAAAAAAAAAAAAGAAAGGAACGATGATAAAGGAAAGGAATTCCACTGTCATGGGTGGTGAAAATCCTTTAGCAAGGATACTTTCTCATCCAACAATCAATTCCCCATAATTTGTAACGAGACGAAGCTGACATTCATTACAGTAGTAGTTATTAGTAGGAAGAGAGATTGTTGTGAAGATGAAACAAAATATATTTCAATCTCCAAGATAACTAAAGGTTAGAAGAATATACAGAAATGCGATGAGAGTTGAATCCCACTCAACTAATAGATCTAAAGGAAGGCACATACCCAGTAAAAGATATATGAGGAAGACCGAGTAGTGGGGACTAAAGAGAAGGAAGTTTCTCGACTCTAACTCCTGGTCTCCATCTCAAATTCGGAATCTAAGCCAATTCAGTCCCTACAGAGTTTGATAATGCGTGACAATTGTGATAGAGTTAAATTCTCATCTCCATTATACGATAAGGGGGACACTTTAGCTTGAATGAGAGAAGATCATAGACCCTTTTCTTTCTGGCTAAACACCAAAGTTTGTTAAATTCCCTTCTAACAGCAAAACCTGGCTGGGTATTCAAACCAAAGACATATGCCTAAACTAAGGAGAATATCAAGGAGAGTCTGATTGTATTTCTGAATCCTATCACCTAAAGAAATAGAGGGGAAAATAGTGAAACCTTCTAAGGCCAAATACAAATCTACTTTGCAAGATCGAAGTGCGAATTGGGTTTCAATATGAGAATCATGGTGAAAAGGCCCAAGGGAATTCTTGTGAGTTTGATGTCTACACAGGCTGCTCGTCTCGAAGACGAAGTGGAAGAGAGGTTACAGAATGAGAATTCTGATTGCACACCAATACTCGTGGACTTGGTAACCAAGAGGAAGTTTGTGACGTATTCTTATTGAAGAATTTGAAGAAGAAGAACGTTTTTCATCCTGTGACTTCAAGGAGAAATAAGAAAAAGAATAAACTTCAATAATTTCTTATTCTCAATGAAGACCCCAAGAGTGAGGTTAGGAAACCTACTCGATTTTTAAGGAGTAGATTCATATATTATTGATTTAGAACAGTTGAGGTGACTAGTTTTTGGTTAAAGTCAATTTGGGGTAGTAAGTGCATTAATGTTTAGGTTTTTCTTTTGGAGTGTTGTATAGGGGTTAATTTTGTCCCCCGGATCTTTTTTTTATTAATAAACAGGTAAAGGGGTCCACCAAACCCCCCACTCTTCTTGAGTGGCTTAAAAATAATAATAGAATCCATGATGTTGTAATCAAAAAATTATAATCCCATTTTAAATCATTAAGATGGACTGTTGTCTTTGATTGAGATAGGGATAGAATTTCTTCTTCTTTTTGTCTTGTACCCAATTCCTTCCTTCCCTTGACATTTATATCATCATCAGCTCCTCCTCCCAACATGGAAAGGACTCAAACTGTCCAACTTCACTCAAGAATTCGAAGAAGATGAAGAAGACCTCCAAATTCTTCAACAGTCGTCCATGGCAGCTATAATCCTTTTGAAAATGGGGGTGTTGGTTTCACCACAACTAGCTCCGCGTCAAAGAAAAACGGAGTCTTCCAGGGAATCCAGGCAAGCAAACATGTTCTGTTTCTGCTTCAATTGCATAATAACTATTATATTATATATATATTATATAACCCAAAAAAGGTATACTCAATATATATATAAATTTAACTTTAAAAGGGTATTATTATAAAATTAATTCGAGTCGAGCTGAGGCCTGAGCCACCTATTGTTCAGCTCGGCTCATTTATTTTTAGCTCACTTTTAAGGCTTCGGCTCGGCCAAATGAGCCCAAAGTAAAAGCTCAAACTCGGTTTATTTCGAGTCGAGCCGAGCAGGCTCGGCTCGTTGACACCCCTTGGGAACATGAAGCTAGAATGGTGTTAGAGTCAAGGTTCAGTCTTTGATGAGGGCTTTTTTTTTTTTTTTTTATAATCGTGGATATCCAGAGCCTTGAAAGCTCAGACTAGTCCCACGAGGAATACCCTCACCCCATGCAAGTGTTAGTGAGGGGAGCCAGGAAAACTTGAGACCTTTCGGTTCGTCCAATTGACCATTGGGCTACACCCTCGGGGGTTTCTTCCCTATTGTCAAAACAAACACTTTTTTTTAATGAGGGTGTACAGGCATCTTAGAGGACCCGACTAAATCCTCGGGGCACATGCAAAACCCTCAATTCACACGCACCAAAAAATTTGGGATAAATCTATGATGTTGGCCAACAAGGAGAAGGAATCAAACTCAGGACCTCCGCTTCCTGAGGCGTGGTCCTAGCCAGCACCAACCCCCTTTGATTAAAAAAATAATTTTTAAAGCGCAGACAAATGTAAATTCTGAGTGGGTTGGTGTGGACACCCGAAGAGACTAGTCCTTGCCTCGAAGGATTTGAGACACTCTTTGTATATATAAAAAAAAAAAGACGGACAAGTGCTGATAATTTGTTTTTTTTTGGTAAACTCAGTAACACCACAAGGTGAGTACCGAAGGCAAAGAAGGGAAACACACACTCACACCCCACATGCAAATACACACACATGCAGATTGACCACACACGCCTTATAAGCTTCACCCAATAGCTTCCCAAAACGGGTACCAACCGTTTGGGACGCTATGGAACTTAAAAGGGAAGGCGTGCTCGGATAAACTTCCGATATGGGACTAAACTCAACACCACCTAAGGCTTCAAAGTAAGAAATGTGGTTGTTTTTGGTTGAGAGTGGAAAATGCTTAGCAGTAGGCTAGCACAAAAAAAAAAAATCTTTTGATAGTCTGCCCAATGCCCAGAAAGTGTAGATTTTTTTATCTTTGGTAATTACTATTGTTTATTGTTGATTCTATAAGAAAATAAGATTGTTGTGGCTGTTGATTATATAACTAATACTCGTGTTTTTGAAGTTTCTGCATTGAAGGTTACTGCTCATAGAGGCTGCTAGGGGCAAAGATTCTAAAAATTGGAGGTGAATGTTTGACATTTTATCAACTGTCTCTGATGGCACCTCTTTGACATGGGTTAATGGTCTCTTCAAGAACTATCTTTAACCGATTAGCTAATATTTTCGATATCACTTCTAAAATATAAGGAGAAACGCTGACCCCATTAGCTTAGATAACAAGGTTTGCTCTTTTCATGGAGTTGGTTTTTAGGATGATACCTAAAAAAAAAATGGAGTTGGTTTTTAGGATAGTATAAAAGAGGGAAAGCTTCTAAAATACCAGTAGAGATGCAAATTTAGCAAATATATACACAAATATTTGTTTAAAGGGATTGCTTGTCTCGTTGTGATTACTTAACGACTAATAGGCCTTTGGAAGTGTTAATATGAAGTTAGGGTTCCATTCAAGCCCTAACAACTATGCTGCTTGGCAGGGGGAGAGCCAGGATGTCATTGTAGGGGGCACACAATGGTTGATGAGAATGCTAATAATTGTTAATGAATTTATATAGAATAGACAGGTATCATTTTTTTTGGTCCAAGGGATGGCGGGTTTGGGGGCAAGTCCCCGGAAACTAAATTGGTAGGTATTTTTTTGTGGGGGCATTTCGTCCGTTACACAAGGACAGAGCCAGGAATTTTTCTTTAGGGGACCAAAGTACATGTATTAAAAAATTCATTATTTTGTCAAAAACCAAGCATGTACGAATATATGGGGTTGGAGGGTTCAGGCCCCAGAGGAATTTTTTTTTAATAGAACTATTATATATATAATTTACCATATTTTAAAATTTTTATATTATACATATGAAAATTTTATAAAATTTTGAGGGTAAACTTCACACATAAAAAGAAAAACATTTTATGTATTTCGGGGGCCACTATACATAAAACTTAGATTACTATTTACCCAAAAAAAAAGGTACTTATGTAAGAGATCAAATCAACAACCAATTGTGATTGAACTTGGGTTAAATAACTCCTTTAATTGTGGTTAAGAGATATTCACTAACCTTAGAGTTAAAGCGTCCTTGATTATTATAAGAAAAAAAAAAATTAACCACAAGAGTTTAAAAAAAACATACTTCAAGGATAGTTAAAGGGCTAGTCCACTCCTTGCCTGAGGAGATGATTATATATATACTAGCAAAAACACCCCGTGCAATGCACGGGACAAAAAATAAAATAAAACTGAAAAATGGAAATTGGATGAAAAGAAATTCTCTAATACACATTATTAATAACACAGATTTTAAAATTATATATTATAATATAAACATTATGGTATACTTTATTTATGTATATAGAAGTAATACATACGCTTGTGAGACCTCATTGCACCTGTAACTGTTCTTTGTTTCTAATAATCATTACTAACCATAAATTAAAAGCTACAAAATTAACATCCCCAATCAAACACCTTTCTCAAACTAAATGCTAAAAAATACTCATTAATCATACACCACAAACAATTTATGTACATCTAGTGTATGCTATGAAGCATAACCAAATTCTCCATGTCCCGTAACATCTATTGTCATAATTTCAATTGAATTTACAAATTGATGATAACTTCAAAATATTGTAATCAAGGAAAACATAATAAATAAATTAAAGTTGTATCTGATAAATAAGTAGAAAAAAAATCAGAAAACACAAATGTACATTTAACATAATATAATGAATAGGTAGTCTCCCTCTCATACCATTGAAATAACAATTAAAGAAATGCATAAGTAGGTAACCTGTGAGAATAGAGTCTATAGACACATTGTAACCGATAAGAACAAAGGAATGAATGTTAAATAACTAAAGTCACAAATGAAAGATCTGAACTGCCCCATACCACACACCATGGGCCTGTCCAGTGGTTGTGTCTTCCTTTCGGGAGGTGTGACTCGTGTTCGAGTCTTGGTGTGACCGTGGAATGCCCATCATGAGTGCTAACCCATGAACCCCTAACCTCGATAGATAAATGATTAGATCATACCAAAAAAAAGAAAAACTGCCCCCAATCACTAATACTTCATAGTCAAACATGTTTGCCAGCAAAGTTCAGTCTTGCCATCAAAATTTAGGTAAAACCAAAACCTATTGTTAATTGAAACGCTTAAAAAATTTCTCCCAACACAGCGGTACATTACCAAACGATAGGGTCAGGTAAACAATTGGATCACTTTACCATATATGATGTTAAACCAATGTGCAGAATCACATAACAGATAGGGTGATAGTTTAAAACATTAAGAAAAAACAGGAAAAGAAAAACTAATTAAAGAGACCCCTAAAATCGAATCTTCAGGAGCTCGAACGAAGTTTTTGAACACAAAATTACCACGAAAGCCCACCCGTCGTAGGGGTTCAGATCCTCTGGCAAGTGTTTTGCGAATCCAAGGAAGGAGGGGAGAGAAAGAGTTACAGAGGTTGAAACGAATTAACAACACACGTCTTTACATTCTCTCACCCTTTTAACCCAATCCCTTCCGTTATAACTTACAAAGGGTGTGCCTTTTCATTTGGAGAGATTCAAAAAAGCATGGCTCCCTAAACGGTTGGGACTACGTGAGGAGGAGAGAGAGTGATAGGGATAGGGATATGGATAGGGTGCCTAATCAACATGTCTCTGTTTCTCTTATCACAATCTCTTAAAATATCTCAAATGTTTTTTTTAAATTGAGAGGTTAATACTAATCTATATGTTTGAGATAACTCTTCACAAGAGTTGTGTCGTTTGAGGATAGAGGAAAGAGGCGGGGAGAGGTGTGTCGTTTGAGAGTGAGAAGAACAAAGATGATCAATGTGACATGTGTCATAAGAAGGGAACATTATAATCCTACATGGCGAAAGGAAGAGGGGAGAAAAAAGTCTGCCTTATATTTAGTTAATAGATATATATAAAAGGGGCAGCTGCCCTAGATACACCATGACTATGCCTTTATCAATTATAATTTTTTTCTAAATTTAGAGGGGACAACTACCCCAAGCTAATGCCTTACAAAAAAAAATTACAAGTTTTTCAAAGGTTGACGAGCGTGCCTACTAGCTTCGCCTTGTTGCTTGGTCTATATATATTTGGTAACGGTTGTATTGCCTTGTCTATTTTCTGCAACTTTTGGCGGAAGAAAAAGGGTGTACTTGACCTAATCTGCACAGTGTTAAGGAATGATAAAACTGGTATATTAATTTTTAGTAGGCATAAAATCTTACTACAAGAATTTTTTTTTTTTTGGAGACGGTAAGCTGGGGTTAGCTAGGCAGACCCCGACCAGATAAATTAAAGCAACAGAATTACATCTGAATATATTTACAATCTCTCGCATCAAGATCTATAATCTTTGAAAGCGGAGGCGGAAAGAAGGAAGAATCTAAAATAGCTTCAACACTAACTGTATCAAGCTTTGAGAGGAAATCAGCGGCCTGATTGGCCTCATGATGAATATAGCCAATTTCAAATATTTCAAATATTTCAAAGCTAGGCAACAGATCCATAATCCTAGTCAAGCTAAATAGATTATCCCATGGCCATTCACACCCCAACTTGATACACTAATATAACGTATTATGGAGCTCAAGAAAATATCAATGTGTATAATTCAAGTGCTTTGAATATCAATACAATGAAAGCTTTGTATAGAAGTTGGACGGGTCCTAAGTCATCTTAAACCACTCATTTTCCTATTATGACGAGGAAATTATATTTCTCATCTTTAATGTCCTTTTAATTATTTTGATAAAATTTAATTAGCTATTCTATTAGCGTAAAAAAATTATATATTTACTAAATCTTTCAAATTTCAATTGTAGAATATTTAGGGTGAACCCAAAATTTTATAGTGACAAAGGCACTCGACTAACTTCGAATTGGACTGCAAGCTTTAAATTTTGTCATTCAACTTTTAATTTAAGATTAGTTACTATAGTAATAGCCATTTTTTTTATATCACAAATATATAGTTTTAAAATAGGTTTCTTAGATACTGTCCATGTTTTGTTCACACTTATCCAAATAAACAATTGGGAATCCCTACACGTCCGATTTCTACTGCAGAACAATACATCTTTAAAATTAGTATTTTCTAACTAAACTCAAATGCCTTTATTCTAATTAACTGTTTTCCATATTGAAATCATATGATTCTAGTTTCTTGTTTAATGAAGTCAAATTAGAAAAAAAGATCATTTCACATTTTTCTCTTAATCAATTTTATGTCCTAACATGACATATATAGCATCAGAAAATTGTTTGGCTTGAAAGTAGAGATAATGCAGAAATTGGATATTGGCCTAAGACTATATTCAATACTTTATCTAACTTTTCTTTGCAGAGTGTAGTCATCCAAAATGAGACAAACAAAACTTTTAGGGGTGGCAATCAGACCGAATTTGGGCTTTAAAGCTTATGTAAATGTGTCGAGTTTCAGGCCAGGCCTATTCAAAAATCACTAAAATTCAAGCTCATACCCAACCCATTGCTACCGCCCCTACAAACTTTTTCTCTTCTCCCTCACCACTTTTTCTGATCCACTTCTTTTTCCTTCACCATTTTTCACCATTTTTCCAATTTTTAAACAAGTTTTAGTTGTTCAACATTCCATTTAGCTATATATATGAAATGAACAGTATTTAATTCAACAACAATTATTTAGGTGTTTTAATTTTAGTTAATGTTACTTGGATTGCAATATTAATCGTTCCAGCATCAGTAAGAAATCTCATTATTTAGTGACAAAGAATGGTGTCTCCATGATCAGTCAAGTGAAACGGAAGAAAGTGGAGCCAATGGATTTTTCGGTGAGAAGCGGTATGTAACTCCACTAGGGACAACTGCCAACTCTAATTTACCTCTAGTTTTCTTAGGGGGGACTCTTGTATGTGAAACACATAACTCTTTTATATGAGCCTATAAGTGTTAATTCCATTTACAAAAATGATGTAAGACTTTCAATTTGGAACTACGTTCACACTTCACATGTAAGTCACTGCTTGTTTATCCGTCATTTAAATGTCACCAAATCAATGTCTTAATTCCACTTGTTTGATGGCACACTACATTTTCTTAGAAAACTAAAAACATTTATGGACAAGAATTCAAAAAATGGTACTATCATATGCTAATTTTATAAGAATTCAGTTTTTAAAATTTGAATTTTGTGCCTTGGGGATTGGTGGGCTACTCACCCTCATAGGGCCTACAAAAAAGGAATCTTGAGTAGAGGCTTGGATGGGCCAAGGCCCATGTCACTCTTGGGCTTTGAGGATATGGTTTTTATTTTTCTTAAATTTAGGAGAGGTTTGGTTATAAATTAATTAAGTTTAAGGGGTGATCTTTAATTATTGTATTTTGAGGGCATGAGTATCTTTTAATTAAAGGAAGTAAGGCTAAACTTGAATTAATTAATGTGAGGCCTTAGGGAGTGATCTATCTACTATTATAAAACACAGTTAGGGTGTTTCTCAAAATGACACATCTGTGTTCCTCTTGATGCCACGTAAGACTCCTCTTCATTTGTGAGACCACATCATCACAATAAAATCAATAAATGAGACCCACAATTTTCATCATTTTTATCTCCCGCTCAAAAACGTTTTAACACCACTCATTTCTCTTATTAACTTCTCCAAACACGTTACAAACCTATCATTCCTCAACACAACTTCTCCCCAAAGGATTCTCCATTAACTAGGTGTCTACCCTTCAAACGAGGTTTCATCTTGCCTGTTGGTCTAAACATCCCCTTTTCCTCATTCTTTCCCTAATTACCAAATCCTTCTCTCTCTCTCTCTCTCTCTCTCTCTCTCTCTTCAATCGATTCGTCTTCCCCCCCAAAAAACCATCATTTCCTCTCCTTATAAGGAGCAAGACACTACCGTGGGATGTGCAAAGGCGTTGAGTTCTATGCTTGGATGTGAAGGTCATGGAGAATTCTTGCTGATGAATAATAGGGTGTTGTTACGTGAGGATGTTGTTGGAAATAAAAGATGGGGGGGTGATGCTGGACGTGAGAGTTGCTGTTTTTGAAGAGGAAATATGATGGGTGTTGCTATTGTGGGGGCTGCAGATAGGTTGCGAGAGAGAGGGAACTTGAATGATGGGGCTTGCCTGTTGGTCTAAACATCCCATTTTCCTCATTCTTTCCCTAATTACCAAATCCTTCTCTCTCTCTCTCTTCAATCGATTCGTCTTCCCCCCAAAAAAACCATCATTTCCTCTCCTTATAAGGAGCAATGCACTACCGTGGGATGTGCAAAGGCATTGAGTTCTATGCTTGGACGTGAAGGTCATGGAGAATTCTTGCTGATGAATGATAGGGTGTTGTTACATGAGGATGTTGTTGGAAATAAAAGATGGGAAGTGAGGGTTGTTGTTTTTGAAGAGGAAATATGATGGGTGTTGCTGTTGTGGGGGCTGTAGATAGGTTGCGAGAGAGAGGGAACTTGAATGATGGGGCTTGAATTTAGATTTGGATTTATGTTACTAACACAATCTCCTAAAAGACTAGTCTTATTTTAACCATAAAATTAGATATGGATATAGCCACTTTTTTTTTTTTATAAATATGACAAATTTTAGGGTTCTAGAATTCAACTACTTTTTGTGAAAGACCTTTTTTTTCCTTGTGGATGAATGGGTTACAGTGTGTAACTTGGTTATTTAGTCACATTGCATTGGGTTTATCAAGTAGATGCAATTTAGCTTCTTATTTTTTTTATTATAATAATTTATATGATTTATTCACTCAAATGGAACTTATTGTTGGAATTGTTCTCTTGGCTTTCAATCCAATAATATAGATTGAGGCAAAAATGAGGTCAACAATATCATATTAATTAAACAATTTGATATGAAAAATCGGTATGAAATTTAATATAATTCTAGCAAATAATATATCATATCTTAAATACTATTTTATTATTTTTTTTATTTTCCGTGCATCGCACGGGGTGTTTGCTAGTTACTTACTATGAAACCCAAGCATTTGGGTGGACACATGGTGGCCTTAGAGAATGTGAGAGACACATGGCAACCTTAGATAAATTTAAGAATTTATTTTACAAATTTCTTTCAATCTCAATTAAAAATGAGAGTGGTGCTTAACCGTTACAAGGTGAGAGACACATGCCTTTCAATCCCAATTAAAGGGGTGAGTGGTGCTTAACCGTTACAAGTTGCATTTTCGGAGTTTCCCACCATTGTTTTTGGTATCCTTTCAATCCCAAATAAAGGTGCTTAACTGCTAGGAATGGGAGGAGGTATGACTCTCACGACTCTTGGGCTCTTTAAAGTTTAAATCACTACCCTAAATTTACTCCTATATATTTATCTCTTTGTATTTTGCTTTTAAGCCCTTACATTCTCTTAATCTTCCCCATTTGTAATAACCTCTTTATTGGTTTCTTTTCCAAAGACGTTCCGGTCTTTTTTATTTATTAGATTCATTACATTTTTCTTATATTTGTCTTATACCTGAAAGTGAAAGACATTTGAGAAACTTGGCCTCCCTTATGATTTTGAGCGGGATCAATTGAGATGTGAGAGTATGGAGCAGTCTAACAGAGCATATGGTAAGGTTTATGTGTTTTCTTTTGCAAATTATATTTATTTAGTTTTTCTCGGTTAGAGTATACATGATTAGAAAGTAATAATTTTCTCCTTCTTATTTGTTTCTTTTCAATTCTATTGGAAATTTTGAATTAATCAATAAATTTTTTGGTAATTAATTAGTTAATCAATAGTCATTATTTACCTTAAAATTTAATTCAATTTATAATTACTAGATCATATTCCTTATATATAATGTAAAAGCCTTACCCAAGAATATCATAAACTAAATTCCTAGTATCAATTTATATATGATATAACTAAAAGTTTATTTTATATACAATATTTTTTTAATTTTCTTCCTTGATGCCGTGCATGGCATGGGATTTTTCACTAGTTATCTTTTAAATTAATGGTAAAATATTCAAAAGTTTAAAAATATGTGAATAGTTGTATGAATTTCAAAAAATAGGAAAGTAGGGGAAGATTGAAGGGGGAGTTGAGCGATTTGAGGGGAGTAGAGAGCCTCATGTGTGGGAGTGTGAGGGGGAGCACTAGAGGCTCCCCACCTACATATAAAATATCATTTTATTTTTGTTTGAGCACATTTTCCCTAACACTTGGCTTAAAAAATAGAAATTTAGCATTCTCTCTAAAACCCTAGACTTAAGAGACCATTTTTATTTTGTGATTCTCTAACATAAGGAAGAGATCAAGAAGATGGAGAAGAACAACATGGGAGATTCAAGATTAATATATATCAGTGACAGAAATGAGGTATAGATCTAACCTAAGTGTTAAATCATGATGTGTATTATAAAAATGCATGTTCTTCTACTGCAATTTATTATCTTGGACTTCATGTTTATGTTGAAATTGTCAAAGTATTTAAAAAAAATTCTTGAGTCATTCATTAATTTATTTTATAGGTATAGATATTATCGGTTTTTTTTTTCAAATCTGTCATGTATAGATTTTGAGTGAAATAAGTGTAACTCTTTGTGCATATATAATTGGATACTTTGGGAAACTGATTCTAATTTATTAATGTTTTTGTAATTTATTAGATTTTTTTGTTACAATTTGGTATTTGATATAATCGCATACTTTGGGGGGGGGGGGGGTTGTGTAGCAAACTGAACTCCTAGATTCGGTTAAACCGTGATTCAAATTATTTTTTGTAGATTTTATTTCGATAAAATCTTGAAAAAATTATTGCAAATGTCATAATCATGTCTTTTTTTTATAAAGAAATCTAGGGATTTCATGATAATCTGAGTTATATCCACTTTAATATGTATTTATTTATCAGACGTATTCGAATCTGAATTCCAAAACCTCGAGTAATATTACTTTGTTAGACTTAATATTTTATGTATGAACAGATGCCCTAAAATCTTCAAAATTATTCCAGTAATATATCTATGAATTAGCTTTAAAACCCATTTAGTTGCACTACAATTGTATTTAAAATTAATATATAATAATTTTTGAAGTCAAATCCATTCTCCCAGTTTACAGTTTCCAGTGGTACTATCTAGGTCGAGACATTTTTTTTTATGTGAAAAACCATGAGTTTTGAAAATATTTTTTCAGTAATTTCCTTGAGTCTATTTTCTAGAGAAATAAGAACTAGCATTTGCAGTGCCTAGTCTTGAGATTTGAAAAGCTGAATGGGGATGAGAAAACTAGATTTTGTTTGAAACGTGTATATATATAGGCATGTCTAAGAGACACAATAGGAAATGTCTCCTAAAGTATGCAAGAAGGGCTCAATACCCTTGGGTGAAAGACCTCAAACCTTCATGAGAAGACCTCTAGTGTGGATATTATGGGAGCTAAGCCAAACTTGTAGAAAGATTGAGTCATATTGATACACAAATTAGATTGATCAAAAAGTAGATGGGCTCCTCCATTCAAAATTCTGGACAAGTATTCAACCTGCACATCTTTGGTTATCTTCATCAGTTCGATACTATCAAGAATTGGCATATGAGCCTCAACTGCAACCAAACAAATGGATCTCGCATTTAATGCATCTACTACCACATTTGCATCTAATTGAATCAATACATTCTCCCAACCGTTTTGGATAATCATAGATATGCAAATTTTTATTGCAGAAACTTCTGCTAATGTAGATGAATTTCCACCAAATGGCACAATCAGAGAAGATAATCTAAAACGTGAATTATTTAAAATCTCCACCCTCACACCAGCAGCTGCACCATCCACTTGGGCTGAGCCATCAAATTTGGAAGATAAACTAATACTTATTTGTATCTTGCCTGGCCGCTAAATCATCCCTTGTTAATCTTGAATTCTGAAAGAATTTCTCCTTTCCAGCATTAGCAGAAATAAAATTTTCATTTAAGCTCCAAGCTCTTTTGAAAGTATCAAAACTTCTTTCACTCTTGTCAAAAAACACCTGGTTATTTATGGCTATCCAAATTGCTCAAATGATATTAGCCATCTGAGCTAAACCATCTTTATTTAATCTCAGTCTTCTCCATTTCCCTTCCCACCATTTGTTAAAGAAATTTGGCTCATCTGGAGGAATTTTCACCATTTCCTTGAGATTGTGCCAAATGCCTTATTCACAAGTAATGAACAGACGCAGTATGGATTTAGTCATGCTTCTACACATTGGACACATATCATCTTCTTTAATTTTCTTTTTCTTCAGCTTCAAATTCACAGCCACAGTTAATACATCTCCATAGAAAATGTTAAACCTTATGTATTGTTGGAATTCTCCACAGTTCTTTCCACATCTCCTTAGGAACTGATGATTTAGAGCATGAAGCTTTGTCTTTCCTATAGCATTCCTTTTTTTTTTTGCACGTAAGGAGATTTAACTTTATATAACCACTATTTGTATTGTTCCACACCAATTTGTCAGGCTTTCCACTTGTACTAAAAGCCATCCTTACAACCTCCTTAGCATCTTCCGGGTTTAGTAACTCAAAAATCAACTTTTTCTTTCCAGCTGCCTTTGTTAATATCAATGAGGTCTGTAACTTTCAATTGTAAACACTCATTCTGAATATTTCTCTTGGTTTGAAGCCAATAGCAACTGGGATCCATGGATCTGACCATATTTGAATAGACTCCCCTTTTCTAGTGTCCATCTAATTCCTTTTGAATAGACTCCCCATTTCCTAGTGCCCATCTAATTCCTTCTAATAGTAGCTTCCTTCCTTCAAACAGACTATTCCACCCCCCCCCCCCCCCCCCCCCCCCCCCCCCCCAATTTATAGTCTTTACTAGCTTTTAAGAAATCTGATTTTTAAAGTAAATGCCTTTTAGGGTCCTACTGTAGAGAGAAGTTGGATTCATAAGTATCCTCCAACCTTGCTTAATTTGCTAGTAAAGCCATGTTGAAAGCCTGCAATATCTCTGAATCCTAGCCCATCATCCTCTTTGCTCCTACATCTCTTTCCAACTCACCCAATGTATTTTTGTTTCTTCTTTTTTCTGACCCCACCCGAACCTTGTTGTCATTGCTGCAATTTCATCACATACCTTCTTAGTAATTCTGAAGCATTGCATTGAGTAGGTTTGGATAGCTTGCACAATTTCTTTTATCATAACTTCTTTTCCAGCTTGAGAGAGAAGTGATTCTTTCCACCCTTGAAACTTCCTTGCAATCTTTTCTCTAATATGAGAGAAAATCACATACTTTGATCTTTCAAAGAACAAAGCAGTACCCAAGTATTTATCCGTGGAATCCATGTTCTTGAACTTCAGCTCTTCCATCAATTTTTCTTTGATATCTTTTCTGATATTGCTATTGAATATAATCCTTGATTCTTCCACATTCACCATCTGGCCTGAAGCTTTATGGTATTCATCTAGAAAGACTGTAACGCCCCAAAATCCCCCCTAGGAGTTAGGTGAGATTTTAGACGTTACTGTCATAACCTGACAAACCATCCTGCAAAATATACAAGGCATACTATAGTGGAAACGAAATAAATGCGAAAGCGAGACAAATGCGGAGGTGTGAACTCAATTTTTCTTCTCTATACATGATTAGTATTCCAAGGTTTTATACATAAACATGATTAAATATAAGAGTGGACATGCCCACCCATCAAAATACAAAATAAGGAAACCTTACTGACTCTCCACTCAACAATAGTCTAGATAGGGCCACCTATCTAGATCCCTGTCCTCCTGAGACTGCAATGGAATAGGCGCCTCTTCTTCAACATACTCTTCCTTAACCTATGGCCCGGGGTTGAAGATATCCACCGGACCTGCCGACATGAAATGTACAACTGAGTATGAAATACTCAGCGAGCACAAGCTACTAGCTAACAATAGCAATAACATAATTCAATTCATAATATCAAATTAAACAATATAATGATCATGACATGCATGGAACTAAATGCGAAAACTCCAAAAAAACTCGTGCTCATAATTCATAACGTGTTCATGAAAATATTTTTTTGTGTTTTCAAAACTTGTTTATCGTGTTTAAAATCTCATTCTTGTCTTGTTCTTGTCTCGTGAGAATCATGCGTGTCTTGTCTTGCTTGTTATGTCATGTTTGTCTTGTCTTACTTATCTTGTGAGCCAGATGTTAGTGCCCTTGTAACGACTTGTCAGCCGGCTATGTAAATACTCTTCAGCGAATTCTTGAAAGTAACTTGTGAGTCGGGTATGTAAATACCTTTAAGCGAAAATAGAAAAGGTGTACCAACATCCTTGACCGGCCCAATGTCTGGCATTATCATACTTGTCTTGTTTTCTTGTGAGCCAAATGTGACATATCCTCAGATATGTCCCATCCTTGATCGACCCAAAGTTCGGCTTTATCATTTGTGTCGTAATCACTTGTCTTGTTATTAGTTGTGTTTCATATACTTATAAAAAAACTCAGTTCATGCATGCATGCGTGCTTGTGCTTAACAATTCGTGGCCAATCATAGTGCATGAAACAATTCAATGAACATCATAAGGCATTTCAAACTTTCTATAAACATGTGAGATTTTAAAGAAGCATATAGAGCATGTCACCAAAATTAATAAGTTTGAAAAAAAAATCCCTAAATCATGTTTTCATAGTCTTAGGTTTAAATCTCATACAAGCATTTTATCAAACACATGGCATTCAACATTTTTATAGGCATTTAACTCATATTTTTTTAGTCAAATATTTCATCAAACATCTTGAGTACATTTTTTATGTGTACATTGCCCTTCCCCATTTTCCATTACACAACATCCATCACATTCTCCATGGCATTCAACTTCGCCTCAAACTATCCATACATCTCACACATCCATAACCATTTAATTCCATCTATTCATTTTAGGAGAACTTGGTTGATTTAAGAAAAGGAATATACAATCTCAATCCACATTCATTCTAAAAGAAAAACCTAGATTATTACTAAGTCAACTAGAAGGGTGTACTAACCTTGCTAAGACTAAATCTTGACTTGGAAGGATGCTTGGACATGAACTTGAGCTTGGAATTAGAGATCCAGGCTCGAGGAAGAAGATCCAAGTTCGTGGAAGCTTGGGAAGTGAGAATTTGAACTCCTCCTTGAACTCAAATAAAACCCCTCTTTGGAAATTCCTAATCCTCTTTCTTCTCCTCTCAAATCCCTCTTAGGTTTAGGTTAACCCAAAAACCCCCAAATGGCCTCTTATTTATAGCCCAATGGGATAAAACCCTGATTTCCGCACTTAAAAAAAAAAAAACAGAGTCACGCGATGACGATCGATCGTCCAACTTCCAGTGAGCTTGCCCAAGTTCTGGACGATCGATCGCACACCTCCGACGATCGATTGCAAGTTAACCCGAAAGTTTACCCAGTTTTTCCTTTGACTACAATCGATCGTCGTCATGCTGTGATCAATCACAACCCCTTTTTTTTTCTCCTTTTTAACACCCTTAGACCATTGGGAGTGTTTTCAACCTTGTTTTCATCATCCTTAGGGCGCTAACCCCCTTTTTATACCACACATAGTTTGTTACCATCCTTTTCATCATTAATCGCAACTCGAAATACATTAAAGGTCATTTGGCTTTGAAAACACTATTCACCAATTATATAAACGAGTTCTGGGTTTCTACAAAGAAAGTCTTTGAATAGTGAGAATACTTAAAGTGTTCCGGCTAAAGTCTAATTAAAAGGTATAGAAAATTTTGAAGTAGAGGTTTTACCTCCAAAGTAATGAGCAGACAGAGGCTCTTTTTTTTTTTTGTCTTTAGACATTTTACCTCTAATGCACTTAGAGGATATTTCGTGCACACGTGTATAAAAATTTATTAAAACTAGACTATTATATCCTTAGTTTTTCTAAGAAATTTCAAAAACACCCCTCATTTTTCTCTTCCTAGAGAAAACTACTATTAAATTTAGAGAAAATTTTTAGAGGTTTTATCAAACGATCAAACTCTAAAAATATATCAGAGCTTATTATATTCGATAAGAGTTTCCAAACTGGCCCTCACACAAGTCTCCGTGATCTCTAATAAAATCGAAAATATGCAGCGTTCGAATACGAATACAATGGCGAGACCCATAAGTGAGTTTGGTGGGATATATGAACAGACGAGCTTGAGATACTAGCTACAACTACATAAAAACACTTCGTTATTAGAATCCAAACACAGCTATTACATTTGCAGCAAAGTGTGTAAGCCCAACAAGATTACCCAACCATATCCTAGTTGGAGTATTCAGACATGAATCGTTTGATGACTCGCATCAGTTCATCTGATGCTTCCGAGCGGGGATCAATAGTAAAGAACCCATGTTGCTTTCCTTCGAACTCAATGTACTCAATTTTCTTTCCCCATTCTTTTAATCTTTTCGCGTAATCCTCGGCCCGATCTTTCAGTAAATCACTACCACCAACCACCACCAAGATCGGATCAAGAGCTACCAATTCAATGCTTGGGCTAGCTGGTCCGAACGGGTTCACTAACGGGTGATCTGTAGTATCTCCGATTGGTATCGACAGCCTCCAAAATCTGTTCAAATGACATATGGAATGCCAACAAATTGTGATAGAACAAGTAATTATATTCATCCAGTCAGATCTATATTATACATAAGAAATCTCTTAAATGGGAGTGTGGGACTCATCAATGGTAGGGCTAATACTTGCAGTAGGGCTGCACATAGGGCCAGACCATCCCCGGGCCTCTCCGGCCCAGCCCGAATTTCGGATGTGCTGGGTTAGTGTTTCAGCGGGCTGGACTGTGTTTGTTCAGGTTCATTGGGCTAGATTAGGACAAACCTTGGCCCAGCCTGAGGGCCTGCCTGAACTCATATATATGTCAGGTACTCATACTTCTATGCATATACATAGGGGTGTATTCGAGCCGAGCTGAGCCAAGTTTGAGCTTGGCTTGAACATGCTTGAGCTCGGTTTGAGCTTGATTTGAGCTAAAATGATTAGGCTTGAGCTTGGCTTGAACAAGCTTGATCGAGCTTGAGCTCCGTTCGAGCTCAAATTTTATTCAAGCCGAGCCGAGCTCCGATTGGTTCTAGCTTGATTCGAGAAATTATTCCTTTTAATTTTACATGATTTTAATAAAAGTACTTATTAATAAAATAGAATACAAGAAACTACAAAAAGAAAATTAATACATTAATATACCAAAAATAAGATTTGGAGGTAGTCCTTTGGTTAAGATTAGAGAGTTACATCAGAGTCTTTGCTTTTAACTTCTTCTTAACTATTGCTGTTATTATTATATATTAAACTTCTTTATTAAGAATTAAAAATTATTAGGACTTATGATAAGGAAAGTTCCAAAATTTGTATTTTGTATTAATATAGGTAACATTGCCAAAAACTATTGTGTGTGTATATATATATATAATATTTCAAGTTGAGTCGAGCTGAAGCCAAACCGAGCCCTAAGCAAGCCAAATCAAACAAGGTCTAGCTTGAGCTTAGCTTGTTTAGCATTTGAGCTCAAAATAAAAGCTTGGCTTGATTTGTTAGAGCTTGAAATGCCAGCCTGAGTTTGGCTCAAACGAGCCGAATTAAGTCAAGCCAACGAGCAAGCTTGACTTGAGTGCACGCCTACATATACATGCCAAAATATAGGTCTTCTGTAGTTATGTGTGTGTGTGGTGCCCAGGGTGTGAGTTGTTTACATCAACCAAAAAAGAAAACATACAATATATTTTGGGCCCAGCCCAAATTGAGTTGGCCTTAAAAACTTGGCTCAGCCCGAATGTTTGGGACTTTTCGGCCGCACTAGCTTAGTCTGTTGGATTTTCTCCAAAAAAAAAAAAAAAAAAAAGCTTAGTCTGTTGGATGAGCTCGGGATGTGTATCCCATTAACTGTGGTTACTTGCGTTAAGTTGAGTCGGGTTTTACCCTTTTGACGGACGGGCACCTAGTAGTAGTCGTTTTGTGGGATTCATTTAATCTTTCCTTCTTTCTCTTCGTTCCGGTAGCTAATTAGTAAGTAGGTATTCATCCGTCAATCCGTACTCGGAACTTGAGTCTTTGAATCCCAGATCCCTATAGTTAGTGCCTACCTGCCTTAGCCCCTTCCCTTCGAATAGTCCGGTAGCTAGTACAGTTCTCTCGCCTGTGGTGTGGAGGATACGGAGCTAATGGAACTAATGAACCACTAGACTAAGCTATGTGTCCGTACTTGAAAGAATGAAATCCCCTTTCTCAAGATAGATGACAAAGAGATCTAGATCCCTTTTATTAACCCTTACCCTATGTTTGATTGTCGAGAAAATAAGTAAAAACATGGAAAAGAAAAGAAAATTAGACAAAACACAATTAAAAATTGTATTAAAAATCCAAAATTTTCTTTTCTTTTCCATGTTTTCATCAATTTTGTCAGAAACCAAACATAGCATTAAGGTTAAATAATTTAATCTTGATTTTTTAGAAAAAAAATTAACCATAAGGGTTAAATCTTCTTAACCAGTGTTAAAAGGGGCAGGAAGGGGCTTTAGTGCGTGTTACATGATTGTTGGCTTTAACAACATGCAGCTTATCCTGGTAGACTGCTAGATGAATCACCGAATGAAACCGCAAAAGATCGATCATTGATTAAGTGTAAAGTATAATAAGGCGTTGCGAAGCACCATATAGAAACTCGTGTACCTGTCAATGAGCTCCAAATTCAAGAAAGCTTCCTTCGGTCCCTCCGCCTCGAACCTCGTCCTCACCGTCCCACCAAAAAACGGCGCCAAAAGCACATAGCCACGCACTTGAACCGGCATCAACTCGACCGAACCACAACCGAGTCGAACCGCTAAATTATGAGCCATATTCCCACCAGCCGAGTCACCGGATATAAAAACTCGGCCAAAATCAGCAACATCATTCAACCAAGTATCAGGATTTTCAGACACAGCTTGAGCTTGTAGCCACTTGAGAGCCGTAAATCCATCTTCAATGGCGGCGGGAAGCCGATGCTCCGGAGCTAGCCGATAATCGGGTGCAACCACTATGGCTTGAAGCTCCGCGGCGAGACGAAGACAGTAGTTTTGACAATTGGGCCAAGTGCGTGAGCCGATGCAGAAGCCGCCGCCGTGGATGTAGTAGAAAATAGGGAGCTTGGTGGAGGAAGCCGAAGCCGAAGCCGGCTTGTAGAGGCGGAGGTGAAGGTTGTTGAGAGGGTCGAAGAGGAGGTCTTTCCAGACGACGGAGCCGTCGTCGCCGATTGGGACATTGAAGCTGGGTTGAGTGGAGCGGATTATGGAACCGTCGCTATAGACTCGGAGAACACCTCGGCATTCGTCAACCTCATAGGGGGTGGTGGTGGTGGAGTTAGACATCTCTATAGGTATAGGTTGGTGGGAATAGGTTTAGTGGTGGTGATGGGGTTTTGAAAGGGAAGGAAGAGAGAGAGAATGGGAACCTTCAGTTAAAAAAGGTGGTGGCTTTGGGTTTGGGGTGGTTGTGATATTTAGAATAAGTAGGTAGCAACTTGTTTTTGGTGGATTGCAATCATTTGATTAGAATATTACTGTTATGATTAAAATTATTCAAAACCTTTGATAAATTGCCACGTGACAAATGTAACCGACACCACGGATCCTCTCCCGTTGATCTGGTTAACAAGTTTTAACGTAACTCTTATGATTAAAATCAATTAGGGTAAATTACACTGACCTCCGCTGAGGTTTGGTAAAATTTTAGAAACCTCCGCTCTTTGTTTTTGAAATTATACTATCCTTCCTTCTACTTGAGTTGTCTTTAACATATGTTTCATTCTATTAGTTTGTCGTCACTTACAAAGATGAACTTTAATGATGTCTTAATTTAAATATTTTAAAATGTCAAAATTATCTTTCTTAAAGTTATAGTTAGGTAATGCAATAATATAACTAATAATTTGATTAGGTAAGCTTGAAAACATGCTCTGTAAACCCATTTTTGTTGGTTCTCGATAATAGGCATGACCATTGGAGGACTATTCCTGCATTCCGTCATGAAGGTCTTTGACATGAATTCTTGGGATCCCTAGCAAAGTAGTGCTTTTGATGGGTTTCGATTTAAATGTCTTCTCTGTGTATTATGTTGTATGAGATCAAATCACAGTCAATCGCAAGTCAACACGTGTCCCTTTTAACCCTTATTAACTATGATTAAGATTTACTAACTCTTAAGGATCAACAATCTTTTCCCTGGCTCTTAGAAAATAATATCAAAAATATTAACCCTAAGAGTTAAAAGTTTCAAACCAAAGTTAAATATTTTTTTAATACTTTTTTTTTTCCCTAAAATTCAAGGTTAGATTATTGAACCCTTAGGATTAGGGAATCTTAACTACAGTTAATAGGGGTTAACAGGGGCACGTAAAGAGAATGGAGTAAAATAGAAAGAGAATGGAATCAACAACCCATAGTTTTGTTTACTCATTTTGAGTTCATGCCTTTCGAATTATCAACAACAGGAACTTAGATTGGAATAATCTGGATTATGGAGCCCTAACGTATGAGCCTGCAACGTCCTCGTACTATACTGATCAGCCACTGTTGGTAGGGGTCCCCGTCACTTCTGTCAGCTCCATTCTCTGTAAACTCAGAGACATGTTTCCCTCTTCTTGATGGAATGCTATATCATTCTACTATCGTATGCTTTTATCAACACCTCAAAGTAGTAAAAGTCTACTACTGCAGCAAAAGGCTCTAGATTTTTGTCTCTGTGCCCTCAAATTCATCCCTTCATCTTTGTTCCTAAATTTTTGCATTGCTAGATAGAATCTCATACTTCTTAATTAGTAGAGTTCAAAAAAAAATAAAAAATTAGGGCTCTAGATTTTCATCTCTATGCCCTCAATTTCATCCTTTCATCTTTGAGTTTTCAAACGAAGATGTAACAACGTGTTCCCTCTAGTAACAGGGTAAAATTGTAAAATAGTATCTTCTGTTAACAACGTTAATCTAACAAGCCTGACAGGGGAGGGAAGTGTAATTTTAGAAATAAGAGGGGAGGTTTCTAAAATTTCACCAAACCTTAGGGGAGGTTAGTGTAATTTTTCCAAAAATTGTTTAATTTTTCTAAAATCTTATGTTAGATTCTATAACCCTAAGAGTTAATGAATTCACTACAGTTAAAGAGAGTTAAAAGGGATAGGGACGAGTTAGAGATAGGACAAGTTAGAGATAGGACTGTCAAAGGGCCAGGTAGGGGCCGGGTCGAGGTCAGCACTACCCTTCCATATAAGAGTAGGGCCCTAGCCCTTAAAGGGCCGAGATTGTTTTGGCCTTAATCCTGCCCTCAAGGGCTAGGGTCAGGCCAAAGGGCTGGAAGAAAGAGGGGTAATTTTTTTGTCATGGATGCTTAACTGAATGTTTACATGAAATTAGATAGCTTCAGTCTTGAATTTGAGAGATTGGGCATGTTATTCAAAAACTGTTAAACTATAGTCATTACTACTGATGTATAAAACATAGTCACATTCTGGGGTTCTCAAAACACGCTGCAAATAATGCCTAGCCAAGAGATATGGCTGTCCGACTTAATAAAATTCTCTTGAGAAGAAAAAATGATTTCCCTATCAATATCAATGATGAGATTCATAGATTTCTTGCACTGAAAGAGAGCAAAGGAGCAAAGAGGGCGCAACAATAAAGAGCTTGGACTGAGAGGTGAAGATTTCCCTATCAATATCAATCAGAGGGGGAAGATTGTTTCCTAGTTGATGTGAGTAATGAAAGATTTGAGGAGATCCCTCCTTATGCTTTAACGGATAATCCTTGGAGGCATCCCTCGCTCATCTTAAACCACCGAACCCCATCATAGAAAAATCCATAGGGAATGGACCTTCTTTGCTTGATCTCACTCATCTCAAATGCTTTCAATTGGAGAAACATAAAGTGAGAACTAATCATACACCTGCAACCTTTCAAAGGCGTAGGAATTCCATCTTCCCTGACCCAAATGGGCGTGTGCATAAGGCCAAGGCTCAACACCTCCAACCTTATGTTGAGGCCATCGATTTGCTTGATCCCTTCTACCTAGACGGTTGAATCTTTTGAGGTCATCTGGCTAAAGACGAAAAATTTAACGCTTGTTGGAAGTCAACCCATCAAATTTTGTAGTTTTATTTCTTTAGAAAAATTGAATCTAAAAAAAAATTTGATCGCCAAAAGACGTACCAAAAAAATTTACCGTAACAGCATTTTCGGCGATCGCTCTCACAAGGGAGATTGATCGCCCACAAAGGAGATCGATCACTGGCGTGCCAAGATTCATATATATACTAGCCTAAAAAAAATTTCCCATCCTTTCTCCTCCTCCTCCTCCTCCTCCTCAATAGGCAATGCTTACAGTCCCTAGTTAGTATTTTTATTTTATTGAGTCCATCATACGGAGTCCTACTCTTGTCTTTTATTTTCATTTTTTACTTTTCTTGAGTCAATTAGACACATTGATGTAACTGATGATGCAAACCTTTTTCCTTATTTATATATTGAGCCTTTGCATCTATTTTGTGTGTGGATATTTCTGGTTTTGTACTAACCTTGCGAGATATTGTTTGGATGAAGTTTGGGTGACTTTTACTCTTCTGTGAATTATTGTTACACATCCCTTCTCATTATTGATTGTCTATTATCAGTCAGATATTATTGTTCTAGTCCCTTCTGTACTTGAATTCTATTTTTACATTGAAGACAATGTAATCTTTAAGTTTGGGGTTGGGAAATAACTTTCATTCTTTCTATTATTTTGTTGAGTGATTGTGCAACCATGCAATAGGGGTAGGACATGCAAACATTTAATTTTTAATACTAAACTATTCTGAATTTGAAAAAAATTGTGATACATATAGGGTAATCCAATCTTTATTGATATGGTTAAATTTGAGAACACATGATCCCAAATAGACACAGTTTTTAACCCTTGAATAAATTGTTAAAACTGAATTATTTTCAAGTCACAAAAACACTTTGATTATATGAACGAACAATCTAACATATTGTCTGGTGAGGTTTGAAACAAACTAATTGATTAGTGTTCTTTTAAACTCATAAGAAGTTGGTTGACCTAGAAATTGAACACCACCCTTGGCTAAACTAAAAAAAAAAAAAATGACAGAAAAATGTGTTACCTGACCAAGTTTGTTCTTAGTAACCAGGCCTCTTGCCTCACTAAGTAGAGAGTATTCACGTCAAACTGTGTGATCTGTTGAATTGATAAAATAACTTAGTATGATTAGTTTGAGTTCAAAGCCTATTTGACTCGAGTTAATAAGTCCTTAGAGGTGTTCAACACCTGGTGACCTAAAGCCTTCCGGTTTAGGAGTCATTGGTCTAACACTCGCTACACGGGTTGTCTAGAATGCTTAATGGACTTAGATTATGCACAGTCACACTTATAAAAATTGAAATATTGAGTGAAAGTCTTGGGTTGTTTACTTAAATTGATAGGAAGTTCAATGACAAGTGGGTCGACAAAATAACTATTGAAAAGTCAGGTTGAGATCACATATTCAATTGTTAGTTCACATTACACATCAAAGAAAAATTGTGACTAATCTTTTATAAGCTAAATTATTCAAAATTGGGTAAAATTATGTGAAATTGAGAATGTGGAAAGTCGAAAATTTTAACCTTGTTAATAAATTGTGGATTATCTTGCATGTATTGTGATTTTGAAAAGTTTGGAATATGTATCAACCACTACTTTGGAACTTGTATGTTTTACTACTTGAGTATATATATTACACAATTACATGGTAGTACAGATGTTTGTGGGTGTCATCACTGTAAATCTTCACGAGACTTCACTCATCCACTAGGGTCACCTAGGGGTTCAAAAGGCTTGTTACAATTGCTAAATGCAACAAGGGATCCCACGAAGAGGGATATAGATGTAAATATAGTTTAGTTTATTTTTTTTACTTTATTTTATTTTCATTGCTCGAGGACTAGCAATGTGTAAATTTGGAGTTGTGATCGGTACTAATTGTTATACATTTAAGCACCTCAAACTAAACTTGTTAGCTCCTTACAGTAATCTTTTTTTCTTGTATTTTTCTTGATCTTTGAGTGGAGACGTGTCATCACTCTCATTGTAATGTCTACACTATGATAAATCTAAATTGATGCATTAGGGACCAGTTAGGAAGCTAGTGGTGAATTCAAATGCCCTAGATCCTCTCTCCTATATCACAAAAACCTTTAGTTGATTTCATAATTGAAAGTCATTAGTATAATTATGTTTTAGTTTAATTAAATTTAAAATCAACTTTTCTCACATATTAATTTAGAATTAATCTCGATAAAAAGGCAACGAAACCAGCGCAATCCTCAAAGGTTCGACACCTTTACTAGGAACTATTCTACGGAATTATTACTACACAAGGTATAATTAAATTGCGTAACGACCAGAACCCCTAACTCAATCCACAACTCGGAGACTCCATGGCAAAAAAGTATCTAAGTCATTGAGTTATTTGCGTAACATTGTGGATCAGCCTGATCCTAAAGATCCTAAAACTGATCAAGGAAATCTCCTTCACGATGAGGAAACTCTACCTATCACCTCAATGGCAGGATCTTATGTAAATAGAAAGACTTCGATTCCAGGGAGAAATAGAAGTAGAAAGGTAATTAGCGAACCCTAATCGGTTTCCTATAAAGGTAAGCGTTAGGAGGCAAAGAGGAGGATCCTCATTCTCCCGCACTCAAGCATATTGAGCGTCCATCCCTCTAAACACCATTGATTCTTCTCTTCCTCTCTATATCCCCCTTCATCATTCCTTTTTTGACTTGATCGTTGAAGTGTATTTGAAGGCCATCCTACCTACTTATTCTGGAGGATCAAAAGTTGCAGTAGTTGTTCGGAGGCTTACACATGGTATCAAGGTCCGTATAGCTAGTATTTTTCCCCACATATATCTTTTTTTAATGTTATAAAAAGAGTAGGTCTTTTCAAAACATTGATTGAATTTTGTCATATTGACAAAATTACTCTTATACTTATATATCTATCTTCTCTACTATATAAAGAGAATATATATATATTAATAGTAAGGTAACACTAAACATACTCACAATCAGACCTAAGATAACCACCAAGATCCATAAGAGTAAACCCACACACTCACTCCAAAAGGGCCTAACTAATGAAGGAGTTGTGGACCCTTATACACCTTTGCGAAGTCTAGTACCCAGCCAATATGGGACTATAAGTAGGGCTTGACATTGGGCCGGTTTGGCCCGTGGCCCACATAACCCAGCTGAATTAGGGCGGGTTGGACTATTGGGTTCTATCTTCATTAAGTATTTGGGTTTGGGTAAACCTTAGTAAAGCCCAGTTAACCCAGCCCAGCCCGAAATTTAACAACCTATTTTATATACCAAACTGCCGACATAATGAAACTCTTAGTCAGTCAGTCTTGCATCCAAACCCTAAGGGCAAGGTTTGAGTTTTATTTACTACTTTCACTCTTTTTCAAGCTACCTGAAACTTGGTTTTTTCCGTCGTTAGAAAATCACCTTATTTCAACAATTATTTTTTTTTATCCGATTTCTTTAAATCCTGCAAAAGACAATGCACAATGGTAGGTCAGATGTCGATTCCGCACTTGGGTTAGTGCAAAATAAAGAAAATAAAAGAAAGAAAGAAAGAAAAAACTTAGAAAATATGGAGAGATGAGAAGGATGGAGTCGGTTTTTAAAACACTGTTTGTGTGTGAAAAAATATCTAGATCTAAATAAATTAAATAACATGAACTAGAATAATTAGAGACATCGAGGCATAGAATAATAAACATCAAAAAAAAGATTTATTAATTAAAATGAAATTGTCACTTACAAAGCATGAAATTAAAATACTTGCTAGATCATCTAAGAGATTAATTGCCGGAGGTGTGTCCGCCTTGAAGAAATGGAGAAACCGTGAGACCTAGATGAGTAAGAGAGAAGAAGGTCGATAAAAGAAGTAGATGGGAGGGATAGAGAGAGAGGTAGGAGGACTCTATGGACATATGAGGTTAGAGAAAGAGAGGGTGAGAAGAGAGATAAATGAGAGAAAGAGAGGGGTCTAAGGACTTAAGATGAGAAAAGAAAAAGACAAGAAGAGGTCATAGGTGAGGAGCCATGAGAGAGGGGCTTGAAAAGATCATCTTGTCTAAAGGCTTTTGAGGGGTTTATATAGAATTGAGGGAGAGAGGGATGAACGATTTTGGAGACACTTGGGGTGTGGATGGTTGTATATTAGTCAAGGTTTCTAATTAAAGAGAGTGGACTTTCAATAGTATGGAAAGTAGGAAAGTGAGAAAAAATAGAAATGGTGTCTATTAAATGTGATGGCTGTTCACACTAGGGAGGTTTGGGAGACTACTAAAGGTGACGGGTGGAAAGGTGGCTACGGTTTGGGTTTTGAAAATGGTAGAGAACAAGGGGGGCAGCTAGGGTTTTAGAAAAAGTGAGGTGTTGGCTAGAATTTTAAAAGGATAGAAAATAAAAATAAAAGGGACGCGGGAGTCTTGAACATTGATCTCTTAATATGATCTCTCATAAGGCTTACCAACTGGGCAAACTAACACTTTGTGTCTTGTATTGCGGCTTTTAATATTTTTGTCTCTTTTCTTGGAGGTTGGCACTTCTATTTTCTTGGTTTTCGTTCTGACTCTGAGATCTTCTGGCTTAGCCTACACTTGGCCTGCATCTAACTGGTATAGCTTGTTGGCTCTTAGTCTTTGGTGCTTAACTACGGCCTCAGGTTCTTGAGAATCATCTAGTCAGGGTTCCTAAGACAATTAAAAACACTTAGTGAGAGTTCATCAAAACAGCTTGGTATCTAGACTTTCAGAAATGTGTTTAATTCATGCTAATATACCATTTTGACTAGAAAAGTGTATTCTAAGCAATTGAGAAAACTCTTACGTAGAAAAATAGATAAAAATGAAGGTTTTACATAAGAGAGTTCGATAATGCTTAAAATGATAATAGTGAAAATAAGCACTTTTAAGCAAATATCACTACCTCTTCGATTTGTACAGTTTGATCTATTCTCCTTACTTGGTTCTACAATTGAATTATACTTACCTCTTCAGTTTCTAACAAATAAAGAGGGATTAATAGAGTTATTAAGTTTGAAATTATCAAGCAAAACCCTACCTCTTCCCGCCCACGGAAGCCAAATTTTAGCTTTGATCTCTCGTTTAAATTTCGTTATATGCTTTAAGGTATACCATTGCATTACAAATATATATTTGAATAATGCAATGTTTTAAAACACGAAAACTCGGATCGACTCGAATCCTTGTAGAGTCGAGTCAACTCGAAAACTCGGCCAAAACTCGATAAAACTCGAAACTTAAAAATTCAATTATAAAACTACATCTAATATGATATTATATATATAAATAATATTAGTAAAATATTATTCTTTAGAATTTAAATTTATTTTAAAAACTTGTATAATGAATTATTAATTACTATTTTACCATATTGCTATTTTTTACAAGTTATAAATGATTATTTAACAAATAATTCATCAATTATATGAATATTGAATATTCCATAATATCATTCACCATCAACCAATCAACTAATTAACTACAAATTTATAAAACAACGTAAAAAGGTTATCATCTCTTGATGGCTTAAAATGTAGCCACCAATTAACAAAATAATTATTTCAAGTTCAAATTTTAATTATTTAAGTCAATATCGAGATCAGAATAAGAGTCTGGTGGTAAAGTCTCACTTCCATTCCCACTCTCTCCTGTGCCAGCTTCCAACAACCAATCGTCTTCTCCAAATCCACTATGATCAGGAATTGGTGGGTTTGCTTGTGTGTCATCATCACCAGGTTCACAGGCAACCCACTCATCCTCACAATTCTCTAGCAAGATGTTGTCCAGTAGGACTGGATCATAATCTGAAGTGTGTCTCCTTAGCTATCGCTCCCTAAGCCTCAAGTTGTAATGCACAAACACCAACTTATCTAACTTTTCTTGCTTCAATCGATTCCTCTTCTTGGTATGAATTTGATCAACTGTACTCCAGTTTCTTTCGCATCTAGTTGAAGAACAAGTTTGATTCAAAATGCGAATGGCGATCCGTTTGAGAGTAGGAGTTCCCCAACCATAGTTTTCCCACCAAGAAACTATAAAATAATAAAATATAATTAAAATATGTAATATAAAAAGAAGATTATTGTAAAACAAAGACTTATTAATATATTAAACAAAAATTATTTACCTGAAGTAAGTTTAGTTCGAGTTCTTATTGCCATGTCCGTCCCAAAGTCTCCTTGAGCCTTTTTATATATAGGCAACTAGAAAATATTATGAATAAAATATTAGTTATCAATACTTTTTTTTAAAGTTTGAATATTGTTATAACTTGAAATAACGTACCTCTTTAATAGCCTCAATTTGTTTTCCACATCTTCCTCCATAGGCATAAGTACCCTATGTAATCCACACCGAACTTCTCCATCTTTTGAAAATTCAGGGCTATAGCAAATAGTTTGATTAAAGAAGTATCTCGTTACATGGAGTGGAGAGTGAAAAGTGAAATTTCGTCTCTCGTCAATTATCTTCCAAAATTTATTGTACTTCTTCTCGTCGTTGTCATTGACTTATGCAATTTTTGTTTTTGTTTTATCAATGGCCTGATATATCAAACCCATAGTTGGTTCTTTATCAGCATCGACAACCCGTAACAACTCAACAAGTGGGGTGACTGATCTTTGAAGCTTCTCAAGCCTTCTCCAAAACTCATTATCCAACAAATTCTTTTCTATTTCGTTCCCCTTCACCAAACTTTCAAATCTTGACTTAACCCAATCTTCAGATAACATCATAGCTTTCAACCCAGCTCACTGTGTTAAATAAAATTATGTAGAACTAGTCTATTAAAATCAACGAAAAAATAAGAAAACAATTAAATTTTGTAAAGAGTAAATAACTATTTACCTGTTCTAGAAGACTTCCCGTGAGGATTAAATTGGTAGCAAATCGTGTTGCTCCCGGTCTCAAAATTTCTCTTCCCTATGTATGTGTTCTCATTAGACTTAACACTTGAGCATGATTATAAATAAATTTAGCCGCTTTCTTAGCTATCTCAATCAAATCACTTACACTCTTTAGTTTTCCAATCTTCTCTAAAATAAGATCCACATTATGGGTAGCACATGAAGTCCAGAAGAGATGTTTTCTTTTTGCCATCAATATTTTACCTACAGCCACATAATTTGTTGTATTGTTAGTTATTACTTGAACAACATTCTTTTCTCTAACTTCTTCCACAATGCCATCAAGGAGGCAGAAAATATTTGCTGCACTCTTCACAATATTTGAGGCATCCACCGATTTAATAAACATTGTTCCCCTCGAACATGAGACCAAGAAATTTATTATAAATCTTCAACGCTAGTCCGTCCACCCATCTGACAAAATGGAACAACCTGTTTCAGCCCAAGAATCCCTTAATTCTTTAAAATACAATTCCAAATTCTAAACCTCCCCATCTAACACCGGACCTGATAGTTCATAAGGAGTTGGAGCCTTTAATCCCGGACCATAGTTATCAATTGCTTCAATAAATTTTAAAAAAAAGACGAAATTGGCTGCATTAAATGGTATTGCAGCTTGATAAAGCCATCTCCCAACCACTTCTACACTTTCGTGCATTCTTATCCATAGTAGTTGGTAACTTTAATTGGACTGTATTTGAATCTTTGGCAATCTCTTTTCATTTTCTTATCTTGATAGTTGTTCCACTTCAACATCATCACAGACTTTTTCTCACCAAATTCTCCCCAACTTCGTTTTCTGATTACCTTAGAACTTTTCACATCTTTTTTCTTGGTAAGTATTTCTGTCATCTCTTTCGCCACACTTTTATCAACTTTAGGACATTTTGCAGCATCTCTTGAAATCCTTGTAATGTGTTGTTTTAACCTGTGAATCCCTCCCCACATTGTTTTCCCACAATAATTACAAAAAACATGTTTTTTATCCGCTGTGATGGTCGTGCAATGAGCCCAACCGACATCGGTCAAGTAGGATGTTTCCACCACCAATTGACTGGATGTGTCAGACGTATTTGTTGGCTCATTTTCACATCTTTTCGATGAATCCATTGTGAGCACGGGATTTCGCTCCCTAGAAAAGTCTCACGGGATTGTTAAGAGTTGCCACATATTCATTTAGAAGTGATAAGTCCCCGGGAAGTTGGATAAGGTCTTGGTCCGCGATCAGGGATCAGTGTAAGAGGTTCGGTTAAGTTCGGGGAAGGGGTTAGGCATCCTGGCACTTTCACATATAGTGGTTCTCTACTTGCTAGGTTTAAGCCAAAATTAATCTCAATGTTAATCAAATGCCAAAAGCGTTTATGTTAATTCTAACCGGAAGAAAGAAAAGCTAACTAGGGTCGAACTCGTGTTGAGTTGCCTACGTACTCACATTGGGTTAGAGATCAGACCGAGCGTAGTTCTAGCACTTGAGCCCGTGCTAAAGCAAGGAGGTGTGTGTGTGTACCAAAAGGTGGCTAATGGGCCTAATCCGGTAGATTAGGGTTTTGCTGGACCGGGATTGGTCAGTGTACAAAGTGTGGGTCCGGTAGGCCGAGGAGTAGTCTGGTAGATTTGGGTTTAGGCCCGGTAGGTCAAGGATGAAGCCCGGAGGCAAAGGGGTGTGTTAACCCGGGGTTAGGGTTGCTAACTAGGGTTTAAAAGGGTGTTAACCATGGTTAGGGGTACTAAACATGGTCAAAAAATTTAAGAATGAGATTTTTCTAGATTTTTAGAGATTTTTCTAATTTTTGTGGGGTTAGGTAGTGCTTAACCATGGTTAAAAGTTAACCGGGGGTCACCTTAACTAAGGTTAAGGGTCAAGGTCAGTCAAGAATAGGCCCAAAAGGTTTGGCAGGCCCTAGAATGGCCTCCTAAAAGGTGTGGGCCCTGCATAAAGCCGAGGATAAAAAATTTACAGAATTGAGGTAATCGGATTACCTCCATTTCTGTAAATTTTTAACCATGATTTGTGAGGGTTTAACTGGGGTTAGGGATCACCCCTAGGTAAAGTGAAGGCACAGGGAGGAAGCCTGAAATCCGGGCTTTCCAATGGTCTAGGTCTCAGTTCCTGATCTGCTCAGGTGTGGGCCCCATAGGGGCCTAAAGATAGCAAAAAGAGGTCATGTGCTGTCGGTAATTTGATTACCGACATCCTGAACTGTGTTGTTAACTAAAGTTTGGGGCCCTACTAACTATGGTTAGGCTTGGCCCCTGAAGCTAAAAATTTACAGAGAGACAGAGGAGGGTCAGGGCTTCCAAATGAGCCTGGGGTGGACCCCAGGAGTTGAGGTATGTAGGCCCTACGAAGGTCCAAACTCACTGCAAAAACCAGTCCATATTGTTAGTAATAGGATTACCGACAACACGAAAACAAAAGAAAAAAGTGTGGCGCTAAATGGATTACCGACCACTAGCAGTTTTTTTTAAAAACCCTGTTTCCCCTACTATGACCAAACCAGTGCAAGCCTAGGGGGTTCCTCATGGACTAAGGACCCCCAAGACCTCTGTGGGGCTAACCATGCATGGCAAAAAAAAAAGGAGGGAGGTATGAAACCGAGACGAAGCCTCAAGGGATACCTCCTCACCCATGGTTAAGATAGGAGGGCACCTGCCCTTGACTTAGAAGCCTATCTACTGCCAAAACATAAAGAAATGGACCAATAAGGGAGGACCCAAGGCGCCCAGGTGGCTACAGGGGGAGCCTGATAGGCAATTGCAGGTTTTCTAGGAATGGCGGTAATCGAATTACCGTCATTCCCAAAGCTGAGTTTTTTGGGGTGTCGGTAATTAGATTACCGACAACCTGGGCTTATTTCTAATTCGGGCCAAGCCCTCGCACTCTTGGGCCAAGGAGGATAAGATTTGCCAATTGGGTGGTTTTCCTGCCTAAATTTCAAACTTAAAGGGTGTGGGCCCCACCCTAGTGGGCCCCAAGGCGTTGGTGGGCCCTTGTTAAGGCCCCCAAAGGCTTGGGCTTTAGGATTTTTGGTTTTTTGGACTGTTAAACGGGCCTTGAGTCTGTAGGGCTTAAACCTAGGTTTCGACCAGGGCTTAGGGTAGGGTTAGGTCTAGGGTTGGTCCTAGGATGGGCTCACCTAGGGGAAGTCCTAGGGTTTAGTTAGGGCTTACCTAGGGTTTAGGGTAATCCAAATGGTAATGGGCTTTGGGTCCAAGGTTACGATCCTAGGGTTTTTGAAGTTTCTAGGGCTTGCCTAAGGGTTTTAAGGCTTTACCGGGGATGGCCAAGGTAAGTGTAAACTAACCCTAGTTAGGCAGGGTGTAGGCCTGTTGTCGGGAAATTTACTGGAGAGTAGGCCTCTGTTGTAGACTACTGACTGGGGAACTTAGGATTTCCAGTCTGCAGGGGATTTTTTTATGTTTGCCTGTTTGCTGGAGATATGTCCTGGAGTGACACATCTGCTGAGGGTATTCCTTGTTCGAATCTCTGCTGGGAATCTGTCCTGGAGTAACACATCCACTGGGCATGTTCCTTGTTGGAATCTCTGCTGAGGTTGCTGACCAGTCAAGAGATGCTGACTGCTGAGGGTGACTAAGGAGCCGATGAGCCTGATTACTGTCGGATTGTGTTGTCGAACCAGTTTTCATCTTTTTCTCCCTTTTTTACCCTTGGAATGATTAAGTCATAAGGTTCGCATAATTTTTACACGATGAGGCCGTTGCCGGTTTTCCTCATGCCTACAAAGCTGATTGATTTTTGTCCATTTTTTACCCCTAGTCTCAACACTAGGTCTGGGTGTCACATAATTTTTACGTAATGTGGTCGTTGCTAGTTTTCTTTCATACCCGCGATTTGTTGGGGAGATAAGTTTGGTCCCTTCATTGCCTTGATAGGCACTTGGGGTTGATATTCTGCTAAGAGATGTAGATATGATATTGCGCTTTGCACTCGCAGTTTCTAGGGGATCTAGGAGGACTTAGAGTAGGGCAAAATGTAGGCTGGGAGACCGAAGTTTGGGACACCCTGGAATTGCTTCCTTTGCTGTAATTGACTTTCGTGAGGATTTTCTGCTGGAGATTTGTACCTTTGGTATTTCCAGTGGATTTTTTTTGTTCCACTGGGGATTGTCCTCTCTGTTAGAGGTTGATTCTTTAAGGATTTTTCTCTACACTGAGAGATTGATTTTGGAGAAGTTGATTCCGTTAGGGATAAAGCCCGGAGAGATTGTTTTCGCTCGGGGAGTCTCTGACTTAGAGAATGTTTCGACTTCTATTTTGGGTTTTCCTTTGATGAAATATTTTGTAAACTTGATGTCGACTCCACCGGGGAGGTTAGGAGAGTTTGTCTCTGCTTGGGAAGTGACTCTGTGGGAGAGAGTTGATGACTCATTTTGGAGAAAGAATGACTCTACTTGGGGAGAGTTGGGGAATGATTACCCCTTTTGTAACCGCGGCTAATCTGTCAGGTTGCCTACGTACCCTTTGCAGGATCAGGTCATGACGTAGTTCAGGTTAATACAACGGATGGCGAGGGAGGGTGTCTCTAAAAATTTTGTTGAAAGAAAGGCTATCAGGCTCGAAGGGGCTAACTAGCGGTTTTCATTGATTTGTAAGCAGGTTACATTAAAAAGGGATAAGAAGTGTGCCAAGGATGGCCTCTTGTCATTTCCTAGAGATTCTACGAGTGCAAAGCGCCTATCAGATCTAGATCCTAAGCGTAGTATCGTTTAACTTTGTCCATGTTGACGGGCTCAGGGAGGTCTTCGTCATCCATACGACCGAGGCGAAGGGCGCCGCTTGAGAATTTATCTCAAACGATGTATGAGCCTTCATAATTTGGAGTGAACTTTCCCCTGGGATCAGGGCGGTTTGGCAACACTTTCCGGAGAACCATGTCACCGACTTAGATGCTGCGAGGCTTGACTCTCTTGTTGAATGCCCTAGTCATACGCCTCTGATAGGCTTGTGAATAATTGATGACTTTCAATCACTGCTCTTCAATCAGATTCAGTTGCTCAAATCGGGTCTGTACCCATTCTACTTCAGAGACTTCTGCCCCTATTAACACCCGAAGTGATGGAATCGCTACTTCGATGGGGAGGACTACTTCCATTCCATAGGCCAGAGAGAAAGGCGTTGCCCCTGTTGAAGTTCTGATGTACGTTTTGTAGGCCATGAGTGCGTATGGGAGTAACTCATGTCAAGCAGAATAGTTGGTTGTCATCTTCTCAATGATATTCTTCAGGTTTTTATTGGCCGCTTCCACTGCACCATTAGTCTGAGGCCTATATGGAGTGGAATCGTGATGTTGTATCTTGAATTTCTAGCAGAGGTCAGTCATCCCGTTATTGCAGAAGTTTAGAGCATTGTCTGTCACAATCTTGAACGGAACACTGTATCGGTAGATAATGTCCTTTTTTAGAAAGCGCTGAACCACAGAGGCTGTCAAGTTGGCATAAGAGGTTACCTCGACCCATTTTGTAAAGTAATCGATTGCAACTAGGATGAATCGATAACCGTTAGATGCCTTCGGAGCTATGGGTCTGATGACGTCGATGCCCCCGGCAAAGAATGGCCAAGGAGCAGTCAGGTTGTGCAGCCTTGTCGGCAGAGCATTGATTTTGTCACCGTAGATTTGGCACTAGTGGCACTTCTGCACATACCTGCAATAGTCAGATTCCATAATATACCAGTAGTAGCCCTGCCTAAGAATCTTCTTGAATAGCATTAACTCGTTCAAGTGTGGGCCGCAGGTTCCTTCGTGAACCTCCTCGACTACCTGTGTTGCTTCACTGGTGTCCAGGAATCTGAGCCAAATCAAATTCAGTGATCTCTTGTACAAGATTTCGCCTGATAGGACAAACTGAATAACCAGTCTTCAGATTACTCGACGGTCTATTTTGGTAATATCGAGAGGGAAGGTCCTGTCCTCGAGATACTGCTTGATGTCTGTACACCAAGGCCTGTTGTCTGTGACTACATCTAGTTCGAGGCAGTAGGCCGACTGATCCTGTTACTGAATTTCAATCGGCCAGAGAATGATACCCCTGGGGATCTGAACCATGGATGGAAGAGTGGCCAGTGCGTCGATGAATCTATTGTGGCTTCTGGATCTGTGGCTGAAGGTGATTCTCTTGAACTGAGTAATCAACATGTTGAGGTAGGCTATGTATGGAACCAGCCTGGCTTCCCGGATGACCCAAGATTCATTTACCTAACAGATCACCAAAGATGAGTCTCTGTAGATGTCTATCTCCTCAATTCCACTGCCCAGGGCTTCTTTCAGACCGGCTATGCATGCCTTGTACTCTGCTTCGTTGTTGGAGCATCTAAACTTTAGCTTGACTGAGATAGGGAGATGGGCTCCCTTAGGTGAGATCAAGACTGCTCCTGCCCCATGCCCATGACTGTTGGTAGCTCCATCAAAATACAACTCTCAGCCGGAGTACTCTTGTTCTTCTACTTCTATGTGCAGGATGGCTTCATCTAGAAACTGATCATGTACACACACGTAATCCTAGGTCGGATTGTGGGCGAGGTGATCTACTATCGCCTACCCCTTGATTGACTTTTGTGTCATGTACGTGATGTCGAATTCAAACAACATCATAAGCCATCGGGCAGTCCTTCCGGTAGTGGCTGACTTTTCCAATAGATATTTCAGGGGGTCCATTCGGGAGATCAGGATTACCGGGTAGGAAAGCAGATAGTGCCGAATACGCTAAGTTGCCCAGACTAGTGCCAAACAAGTCTTCTCAAGAGGGCTATGCGGCTCTTCATACTCCAGCAGGCGCTTACTGATGTAGTAGATAGCTGGTTCTATCCTGCTTGTCTCATCATGTTATGCCAGGACGCACCCCATGGAAGTTTCTTGCACAAAGATGTAGAGTAGTATGGGTCGTCCTGGCATAGGAGGCACTAGTACAGGAGGATTCAGGAGATATTGCTTTATCCGGTCAAAGGCTTCTTGGTATTCTACTCTCCAGATCATCGGTGTATTCTTCCGGATAAGCTTGAAGATCGGCTCGCAGATCGAAGTTAGCTGAGAGATTAACCGATTAATGTACTAAATTTTATCCAGGAAACCACGGATCTCCTTTTTAGTCTAGGGTGCTAGCATTTCAATGATAGCTTTGGCTTTAGCTGGATCGACCTCAATGTCTCTCTTGCTGACGATGAAGCCGATGAGCTTTCCTGATGAGGCTCTAAAAATACATTTAGCTGTATTCAGTCTCAGGACGAACTCCCTGAGTCTGTCACTGAATCTTTTCAAGATTTATGGATGCTGCCAGGCAGTCGGAGATTTGACGATCATGTCATCCACATATTTCTGTTGAATTGTGGATCATATCGTGGAATAGTGTCGTCATGGCCCTCTGGTAAGTTGTCTCTGCGTTCTTGAGTTCGAAAGGCATGACCTTGTAACAGATCGTGCCCCAAGGTGTGATGAAAAAGGTTTTCTCCATGTCTTCCTTTGCCATTCTGATCTGATTGTATCTGGAGAAACCATCCATAAACGAGAGTGTCTCATGCCTTACAGTATTATCAACCAGGATGTCAATGTACGGGAGAGGGAAGTTGTCTTTAGGACTGGCCTTGTTCAGGTTCTGATAGACGATGCACATCCGGACTTTACCATTCTTTTTGGGTACTGGCACAATGTTGGCCAACCACTCAGGGTAGTTTGCTACTGCCAAGAAGCATGCACTGATGTGCTTTTCAACTTCTTATTTGACCTTCTATGACCATTCGGGCCTCATCCATCTCAGCTTCTACTTAACTAGTCTGACATCAGGATTCAGGGGCAGTCTGTGTACCACCAAGGCTGGGTTTAAGCCGAGCATGTCTGCATATGACCAGGCGAAGACATCACTGTAGCTCTTTAGGAAGCTGATCATGTTTGTTCTCTATTGTGGGCTCATGGTTGTGCCGATCTTGACTAGTTGTGGATTATCTGCAGATCCCAGGTTCACTATCTCGGTGTCCTCGATGTTTGACTGCCGCAACCCCTCGCTATGTTCAAGGAGGTCCAGTATCTCCTGAGGCAGTTCCTCATCCTGCTCTGTTTCCTGCTCTGAGTCATACTCAACTTCTAAAATCTCAAGGAGGGTTTCAGGGGTAGCCTTGTCAGAGACGATTTCCTGGCAAATCATCAAGCTTAGTTTAGCATGCTTACGTTTTTATGTTTATGTGGCTTCAGGACAATAGAGCATTACAAGGAAGTGTCCGTTGCTCGATTTCTTCTTAAAGGGACCCGATCCAAATATTGTAAAAACAAGATTTTGAGTCAAAAATTACCATAAGCGGACAAGGCTATTTTGAAAATGGTGGACTGTTTACAAAATTGACTCGACAAAAAGAGGGTCCACAGTAG
>JABCRI010000633.1:0-26955 GCA_015143295.1 Tetracentron sinense | reverse complement strand
CTATGACGCCTCCGTGTGTCCTTTGAATTCCTAGTGCTACGTGGCAACCTCGTCACACCGCAGTCTCACTAGCGTATCTCCCTTTTGCGACACCCCCAGGTGTCTGTTGACCTTCTAGTGCTACGTGACAACTCCGTCACACCGCAGTCTCACTAGTATGTCCTTCCTTTTCGACATTCCATGTGTCCCTCGACCGATTCGGTAAATCCGATCTAGGAAACACCGTCTCAATCGCATTCCCCGGTGGAGCGCCTCGGGGCCACACCACTTCTACACCCAATTTTCCCTCAGCTACTCGCTATCCTCTAGCAGTAGTCCGCATCACTCCACATGCATTCACCACTTGCACATCATACCATGCTGCATTCCCCAATGCCCAATCTCGGTGTAAAAATCGGATGATTCCAGTCTTTGTCGTTCAAATCGCCAATCACGGCATTCTCCGACAAAGAGGGGCAGCTGTAAGCACCCAATTTTTACACCCCTTGTTAACCAGGGTTAAATCCTATAACCATAGTTAATACCCAGCCTATGTCCCTTAGCCCTAGGTGAACCCTAGCTAAACCCTAGGCCTAACCCTAGCTTAGCCCTAGTCTAACCCTAGGCTAAAACCTCATGGGCTCAAGGCCCTTTTCAAAGTCCCAAAAAACACAAAAAAAATCAAAAAAATCAAAAAATCAAGGCCCATGGCCTTTTAGGGTGGGACCCACCTGAAGAAGGTTTTTTTTTTACCTGAAGAAGGTTTTTTCTCTTCTTTTTTTAAAATAAAAAAAAATAATAAAAAAAAAGAAAAAAAAAAGGGTGTTTGAGTTGTTTGGGCCAACCCAATGTGGCAGGGCCAACATGGGTTGGCCCATGCCCGTATAGAACAAAGCCCAAACCGAACAAGTGAAGAAACAAAAAAAATTTCAAAAACCACTGTTCACCTTCTTCCTGCACACGCCACACCCTCCTGCAGTTTCAGTCACGCCCAGCACCCCTCCTGCAGATGCCCACTCCATCTCCTGATCACTCCACCAAGCCCGGTACTAATACCGTGTGTATCCCTCTCGACCTCCCCTATAAATAGGGAACTCCCCTCACTGTTAAAGGGATCCGACTCCTCACCTTCACATCCAAATCCCTGCTCAGGTTCAACCCCCTCAAGCCCTTAGGCCACTTCTAGGAGTTCCTTATGCATCCCCTTTGAAGCCTCACCGTCCACCACAAGTTCGATTTTTTTCAGCAAAAAAAAATTCTGTAACAGGGTATACCCCTTTTCCCTTGCTGATTTTTTTTTCTTGTATTATTGCCATTGTAAGGGACCCCTGGTCCCATTCCAGGGGTCCCATATTACTTGCTTTTGTTCTAGTTCAGCCAAGGATAGGAGTTTTCCCCTTCATCTTCCTCATAGATGGGGGTATCTCCTTGAGGCGTGGCCACGGGTTCACCACCCCCACCGCCTTTCACAATCTCTTTTGAGGTCTGGGGGGTCCTCAATCCATGAGGAACCCCCCCTAGACTCCATCCTCAAGCCAAACAGCCCCCAAGCAAGTTCTTCAAAAAATCTGGAAAAAAATACAGTTTCGGGTTGTTGCCTGTAACCTCACTCTAACCATGGTTAGAGTGGGCCCTGGTCGAAACCAGGGCCATGGTTAGACTCATCACACTCCGGGCTATCCCCCTGTGCAATTTCATCTCTTAACTCGCACTCTAACCATGGTTAAATCGCTGACGAACAGAGGTCAAAAAATCTGGAAAAAAATTCCAGTTTCGGGTTGCTGCCTGTAACCTCACTCTAACCATGGTTAGAGTGGGCCCTGGTCGAAACCAGGGCCATGGTTAGACTCACAACACTCCGGGCTATCCCCCTGTGCAATTTCACCTCTTAACTCGCACTCTAACCATGGTTAAATCGCTGACAAACAGTGGTTGAAAAATCTGTTTTTTTGGAAATCTATCATTTTATGTGGTGATTTTTTGGGCGACTTTGGGACTTTGTGGGGCCCACAACCGAACTCCCCTTGGGCCCCGCAAAGGCCCAAATTGTTCATTACTCTTCAGGCTACCCCCTGGTATTCTCAGATTTCCGGGATTCACCCTTTAACCATGGTTAAACTCGCGTTAATCATGGTTATAATTTGGATAAAATATGAGGTTTTTTTGCACTTGTTGGACTTTGTGAGGGCCCAGACCGGGTGGGAGGCCAGTCTAGGCCCTGCCATGGACCCTGGGCCCATTTTCACCTCATCCGGATCCTTAACCATGGGTAAACTCACTCATAGTTAACATTTAACCATGGTTAAGCAGTCCATGACCTCATAAAATTCTGGAAAAATTATTAAAAAATCAAAAAAATTCTCTGGATTCCAAAAATATTTTTTGTAATTTTTTTCATTATGGTTAGGACCCTTAACCACGGTCAAAAACCCCATCCGGGTTGATTTTTAACCATGGTTAAGCGACCCTTAACCATAGAAAATCCGGAAAAATGATACAAAATTCCAAAATAATTTGAGAAACCCAAAAATGGTCTCACTTGGCCATTTAACCCTGGTTAAGCCCCTTAACCATGGTGACCTCTCCCCTTAACCGCGGTTAAGCATCCTTAACCACTGGGAAAAACTCCTGAAATAAACTAACTTTTAAGGACCATAATACTGAGTTTGGACCTTAACCCCAGGCCTACCGGGCCGATCCAAGCCTACAGGGCTTAACCCTAGGCCTACCGGGCCGAACCCAAGCCTACCGGGCTTAACCCTTAGCCTACCGGGCTTCTACCTTGGCCTACCGGGCCCAATCCAAGCCTACCGGGCTTAACCCTTAGCCTACCGGGCTTCTACCTTGGCCTACCGGGCCCAATCTAAGCCTACCGGGCTTCACCCTAGGCCTACCGGGCCGAATCCAGGCCTACCAGGCCGAACCCTAATCCACCGGACTCCTTCTCGGCCTACCGGGCCTAAGCCTACCGGGCTCCACCCGGGCCTACAAGGCCCAACATCATAGCACTTGACCAACCCGGTCAACCACCCCTAGCCTCCCGGCTAGACCCTAAGCCACCCTTGGTGCACACACAACACTCCCCTTAGCCTCGGCACGGGCTCATGTGCCAGAACTACGCTCGGTCTGATCTCACCCCAATGTGAGTACGTAGGCAGCCCGACTCGGGCCCGACCCTAGTTTAGCTCTCCCCTTCTTGGGTTAGTATAAACTACATCAATGGTATTTGATTAACAATTTGATCTTAAATGGCTTAAACCTAGGAAGTAAGGAATCGTCGAATGACGGAAGTGCCGGGGTGCCTAACACCTTCCCCGGGCTTAACCGAACCTCTTACCTAGAACTCTGACCAAACCAAGACCTTATCCATTGACTGGGACTTATCCCTACCGAATCAATAGGTGGCGACTCTAAACTTAAAATCAACCGACCATCGCCAGGGCATTACCCACACCCCCTGTGTGCGGGGATCGAAATCCTTGTCCACATAATGATCTGGTCCGTTTTTATTAATTTAAAAACCCTGTTTTTAAATCAAAATCAACATGAGATACATATAAATATTTCTCCAAAATCATATGCTTTATGAACTGAATGAGGTAAATTGTGCACTGCACTGGATGTTAGTTTTTGATCTTTTCTACTCTTTGTATAGTTTTCTTTCAAATGGGCCTCGGATTGTCTCTGGCGAAGCAGAAAATGGTCTCGGGCAATTACATGGTAGGCGACATGTGGTGATAAAAAAGGGAGAAGTCATTTCATTTTCTACCCATGATTTTGACTTCTCCCCACTTGATATCTCTTCCACTTTTTCTCACACACTTATAGCTACATGTCTCATTGTATGGAGAAGTCAAAATCATGGGCCCATGATTTTGACTTCTCCACCAATTGTCCATTGATTTGTGGTTGCCCGAGAGGAAGCCTTTATGGCTTCGTGAGACAATCCAAGGCCAAATGGAAATGACTTTTAGCATCATACTATCTACATATACGTGCATTTCATTAATTTTTCCATTTCATTAATTTGTCCAACCAGTTGATGTTCAAAACCAAGTAGGCCACTAATGGCATAAAATACTCGAATCCCAATTTTTAATTCTCCGGGGGCAACTGAATCACCTTTGTCTACCAAATTTCTGAACAAAAAAGTGCTCCTTTGGATTTCGCAGCAGTTAAGTCGAACCTATCTGTTACCCTCCAAGAGTTAGAAGTACGAACCAATAACCACTAAGGCCCATTTGGTTTGCATTAATTGAGGGGGTGAAAATTGGTTTCGGAGGACTATAATTTTAGTTTCGGTGTTTGGATGCCCCAAATTCTTATGAATTCCAATTCAGGTGCGAATTCAAACAATTTCAATTCGTCTGGTTTGTGGGACTTACCATATTCACCATGAAAATTAACACTATCTTTTACAACTCCACTATTAATCTTTCTGGACTATATTGCAGTTGAATTAGTTTCAAATAAATTATTTTATTTATATTTCTCTAATTTTTTTTCTATTAAATAAATTTTAAGCTGTTTACTCCACAAAATTATAATATTTAAATTCAATATTTTTAAAAATTTTATTTGAACTTAAAATGATTTTAAATAAAATTTCAAAATAGATAATACTACAGTTTGGTTAGAAAACCCAGGTCTCGGCTAAAGAACACAGCCTAAATGATAAATTGAAAGTTCATTTCTTTTAGAGGTGAGTGAACTATTTTCAGCAAATATTTATTTACCATCTATTATCTATATAATTGAAGTCTGACGAATATTTTTCAGGACAATGGAAGAAACAGTGTTTCCTGATTTAGTTTGGTGGGGAAAAATTAGCTCTGGTGGACGCCAGAGATGGGCGCTCAGGCATCCACACATTAAAGCACATGTGGCGATAAAGGGGGAGAGATATCAAGTGGGGAGAAGTCAAAAACACGGGAGAAAATGAAATGACTTTTCCCCCAAATTATCACCACAGCACTCCTACAAGATCATTACAACTTAAACATGAGATCGAATCACAGCCAATCACAATTGAACTAAGGGTGAGTTCAATCGTGCCCACAGGTCAACACATGTCCTTTTAAACCCCTATTAACCATGCTTACAGGCTTAAGATTCCTTAACCCTTATGGTTCAACAATCTAATCATGGTTTTTAGAAAAAATGTTTTTAAAAAATTAACCTTTAAGGCTAAGAAATTTTAACCATGGTTAATAGGGATTAGAAAGGACACGTGTTGACCTATGGGAGCGATTGAACTCCCAGAGTTCAATCACGACTGGCTGTGATTCAATCTCCTCATTCTTATGGGTAGATGATTACAGAGAGGAACAATACCATTTGATTTGATTTGATTGAGATAGAACTAGCAACGGCAGTACAATTACACTACCATACATGGGTGAGTTGCAAGATAGAAGTAAGATAATCATGCACGGATGGGTGTAGATGTCACCATGCCATGTGCATGCATGTGGACCTTATCAGTTTACTCATCCATCTCATCCTAATCACTCGCTACTATTTCCCCCACTGTCTGAGCAACATCACTCCACTATCTCAGACGATTGCCCTGTGGCTGCTGCATTCACAATCCCTCCGTTCTTCTCCACCCGATATACTAGATTTTTGCCCCCAGGCCCTGCATCAATATAGACACTGGAGTTCGAATTCTCATCAATCTCTTCCCTGATGAGCATCTTCGACAGTTCCGTCACCACATTTTTCTCTACCCATCTTCTTATAGGCCTTGCACCATAGTCCTACACGGAAAAAAGATGGTGCCAAACATATTAAAAGGCAAACTGCAACAAAGCGCTCTCTCTCTCTCTTAGGATATAATGTCATGTAATATAATATGATATTGCTCACCGGATCATTACTCTCTGCTAATACAATGTCCAAGGCTGCATCCGATGCAGCTAAGGCAATACCCCTCTCGGCCAAGCGGACCACAACATCCCTCATTTGCAGACCAGCAATCTTCCTCAGCTGCACAAGCGAGAGCGGATCAAAAACCACAATCTCATCCAGCCTGTTGAGGAACTCCGGCCTGAAGTGCATCCTCACCTGCCACCATAAGAAGACAGTTATATGCTTAATTTATTTCTAAACATAACATGAGTGTTACCAAAAGGCCTGAAGCGAGATCTCCTATTCCTAACCTCTTGCATGACCCGCTCTCTAGCACTCTGCGTCGAACACATGCCCGTGACTCCGGAAAGGAGGTGCTGTGCCCCAAGATTTGAAGTCAAAATGATCATTGTGTTAGTGAAGTCCACAGTGCGTCCTTTGCCATCGGTGAGTCTTCCATCATCAAGAACTTGAAGTAGGACGTTGAAGATGGAGATGTGAGCCTTATCAACTTCATCAAACAATACAACACTGTCAGGCCTCTGCTTCACAGCCTCAGTCAGCTGCCCACCTTCATAATATCCTATGTATCTGCGAATCAAAATCCCAACACTACAAGTGAGCAAATACCTTTTTGAAATGAGTTGAAATTCTCTACGGTTATAACCTGACTCCTAGGAGTCCGGTTATGTCCCATAGGTAGAGAATTTCAACTCTTTTGAAGTATATGACATTTTTTCCCTACTACAGTTTATTTAAATATGGGATAAAATAATAAATCTTACCTCATAGGCTCATACACAAACCAACTAATATTTTATATTTTGAGACAAATGATACTTACCCAGGAGGAGCACCAATTAACCGGGCGACTGAGTGTCGCTCCATGTACTCCGACATATCAATTCTCACCAGGAGCTTTTCATCATCGAAGAGTTGTTCGCCAAGGGCCTTAGCAAGCTCAGTTTTACCAACACCAGTCGGACCCAAGAAAAGGAATGACCCAGTTGGCTGTTGCGGACGGCTGAGCCGAGTCCTAGACCTCAACACAGCCTCTGCAACAGCATTAACTGCTTGGTCTTGTCCCACCACCCTCTGGTGCAGCCTCTCAGCGAGCCCAGTCAACCTCTCCTTATCATTCTGGCCAAGCCTTATGACCGGTATATCAGTGTAGTGGCTCACCACTTCCGCAATCTGGTCAGGTCCAACGGTCGTCGTTAGCATTAAATTTCCTTCATCCATCTCTTTCGGGACCTAATTAAAGCAAGTTAAGGAAATAATTTATCATCAGTCTACACAACCGTATCATAATAGAAAACATTTTGATAAACATATACTGACTTCAACAAGACGTGCTTTGCTTGCCTCGAGAGCATGTAGTTCAACTTCTAGTTGGATTCCCTTCCTTTTAAGCTTATCAATCTCTGCGAGTTGGATATCAAGTTGAACTCGCACATTTGCACAGGCCTCGTCAACCACATCCATCGCCTTAACTGGCTGGTGACGCCCTGAATAGCAATTAATTCAAATCAGTAGATAGGAAAATCAAATATAGTTTCTGTACATCAACTCTATCTAAGATTATGAGCAAATATACCAGTAATATATCGACTAGATAGCTGGGCGGCAACCACGAGAGCTCGGTCTTGAATTCGGACACCGTGGTGACCTTCATATCTTTCTTTAAGTCCTTGAAGGATACTTATAGTTTGTGCAACACTAGGCTCAGCAACATGAACCTGTCGGAACAGACTCTCAAGTCCACCTTTTTTCTCCACATAGAACTTCTTGTACTCCTCAGGGGTTGCCTCGCCAATGCATCGGAGCTGTCCTCGTGCAAGCATGGAGTTCAACCGGTTGGGTGCAGCCACAGGGAACCCACCTCCAAGGAAAAGATGGATTTTGTCAATGAAGAGTATCACCTTGCCATCAGCATCTTCGACCCCTTTCAATATGTTCTCCAACATCCATGGAGTGACCTTATCCAAAGCGATCACCCTAAAATCAGCAAGAATGCTCGGGACATCACCTCTCGCGATCCTCTGAGCAAGACCATGTACCACAGCAGTCTTTCCCACCCGAGGCTCTCCAATCAGGAGAAGATTATTTTTGGTCCTTCTCGAAACAATTGTTATTACCCTCCGAATCTCTTCATCCCGGCCAATAACTGGATCAAGCTCTCCAGCCTGCTCAACAAGATCACGAACGCCTGTCTTCAATACTGTATCGCCGGAGGGACTCTCGTCGTCCTCTGCCTGAAGCTTCTCGACCTCCGCTTTCACACTTGCTGTAATGACCCCAACCTCTTTGAGGATTTCTCCAGTTTCAGAATCCTCAAGGAGGCCAAGGATCAGATGCTCGACAGAAATTTGGTTGTCTCCATCATAGTCCTGTTCGGAATGAGCTCGTATAATCACCTTGAACAGAGAAGTGCTAACAATGACTTCATCAGGGGCAGGTTGTTGAGAGGGAATTTTTTCCATTGCTTGTTTGAGGACACGCTCAGATGAGTTTGCAGCCTCTTTAGCATCACCATCACCATCACCAGCTTTGGAGATTGCTTGGTGGAGAATGCCATTAGGGTCGGAGATCAATGCCAGAGCCACATGAATTGGAGTGAACACTGCATGGCCGGACTTCAAAGCAAGTTCATGACCTCCAACAAGAGCCTCCTTGGTTTTGTTGGTGAAATTCTTCGAAGCTCCAAAAAGATCCTCCATGGTTTTGTGGTTGGAATTGACCGGATTCATAGCTGCTTTCTTAAGGGTGACAATGAAGAAAAGACCCAAAATTAGATAGAGCTTATGATGAAAGGAAAACAAGGCAACAACAGCAAATGGATTTTCCAGGCAGGTTACAATTAAGATAAAAAGTTGCCAAACCCACAAAACGAATTGATTCTAGGACTATAAAGGAAAAACCAGACAAATGATTTCAAAGATGCAAAATTCCCATTTGACTCTACTCTGAAAGATTCCCAAAAATAAAATGCGACAATATTCTGGTTATCATATTAAATGGGTTCTGAACAGGAAAATCAAAGAAAATGCGACAATAGTCTGGTTATCATAAATACCAGACTATTGGCTAACCAGCGGGTGCAAAAAATTAAAAATAGAGTGATCAAATGCATGGGTTACACACAAGGATTAAAGCAACCCCAATATCGAGCAAATAAAAATAAAATAAATAAAGACAGAGAAAAATGGTGTTCTCATAATCAAAAACAATTTGGAAAGAAAATCTTTTTTTCTTTCTTTTTTACCCTTTAAATGTAATGTGGAGCTAAATATAATGTGGAGCTCTGCACCATGCTGAGCTCCAAAGGGGACAAAAGTGTAATTATGAAAATTAATCTTTTTTTTTTTTTTTATGAGGGGAGCGCCAGGCCCGTGCAGTAGTGCAATGCATGGGACACAAGCTTTTGCCTTCCTAGAGTTTAACTACAACTAAGAGCTCGGGTTCCCAAGAATATTTCCGGACATAAGGTTTTATTTGAAAACTATAAGGTTGTGTGGGAGAATAGAAAATAATGATTTATCTTTATGTTTTTATAAGATAAAAATGACAATTGGGAGATAATGTGAAAATTATTATTTTTCTTTCAAAATAATCTATTTGAAATTCTCGGAAAAAGAGCCTTTCATTTAAACGGAGCGTCGAATGGGCAACAACGCTTGCTGTTGCGCAATTGCCCCATTTTGTATGAAAAATTAGTCCCGCATTTAATAAAGGGTAGCCCCCACATCAATAGTGAGTGGGGCCTTCAATTTTTCAGGCACAAGGGGGCAACAGCAATCGCTGTTGCCCATCCGAACTCAACGGAACGTGCTAAAAGTTAAAATTTTCTTTTACTTTTACCCTTTTTCATCAAATCGAACACAATTAATCCAAGGGAATAATTTTTTCATGTCAGCCGAAAGCAACCCCCCATGGGTGGCTCTTTAGAAGATTGCATTTGGACTTGCTTTTGCACGACCAAAACCGTTTTGCTTGATCTTGTTGCATCCATCATGGGGAGGGGGGGAATAAAAAAGGGAAAGTCATTTCATTATCTCTCCTCATTTTTGACTTCTCCCCAATTAATATCTGTAGAGGGGTGTTTTTGATTTTTGAAGAAATGGGGTTTACTGCAACCTCAATCTAGCCTAAATCCGATATCCAGACCGTTCTAAATTAAGTTATTTTGAGAAAATGATTCAAAGATCCTGAAGAAGAAAGTGATTCAGAGGGAGAGAAGAAGGAACAGTGAAGAATAATGGTGACAGAATGACTTTTCTTGAAGAATCCTTTACTTTCTCTCTTGGTGAATTCGGGTTAAGAATCTGATTTCTCTAGGAAAATCTTGTTAGAAATGGGGAAAAGTCTCTCTCCCCCAAACAAGAGGGGGTCACCTCCATTTATAGGGGATCAACAGGAACCATAACTAACTTGTACAGCTGTCATAACTGTTTTTGTAACCGACTTTAGAGAGAAAATATTGGATTTTATCAAAACAAAGGCGTTTGTCACCATATCTCCTTTAAGCTTTTATGACCAAAGCTTTCGAATATATTCTTCAAAGGTTAAAAGCGGTATTCATAATATCCATCTTTTAACAAATTCTATTCTAAGCCCTCCAAACCACAACTCATCATCCTCCCCCAAAGCAGTTGGTAACTACATCGTGAAAGCGAGTCATACGCTTTCATGGTGTACTGTCCTTTTGAGGTAATGTATAAGTGTTCAGACAGCAATACTCCTCTAAGTAATAATCATAATAATAATAATAATCATCTCAAGTCCAATAGGGAAAGCGGAGGTATTGGACGAAGACACCCATCCCGTCAGGCCTTAAGAGAAACTGAGGAAAAATCTATCTCTAATGCTTTCTCCCTGATTGTCAGCTCAGGAAGTAATCCATGCTTTACTGGAATAGATAATGAGGGGAAACTGCCACACTCATTCCCATGGGGAGGTACTAATCTGTATCATTCACCCCTGACAAAACAAATCTTCTTTCTGGTATAGGTCATCAGAAAGGTACACAGGAGGGGTACTAATCTATACCATGCCCATCATCATCAGAAAGGCATTGAAAGCCAGAAGGGGGCACTGAAGCCACATTAATCATTCAAAGGCGTTAAAGCTTGAAATAATATCCAAAGGAGTTAGAGCCTAAATCAATCATCAAAGGCTTTAGAGCCTAAATCAACATCCAAAGGCGTTAGAGCCTGAATCAATATCCAAAGGCGTTAGAGCCTGAATCAATCATCAAAGGCGTTAGAGCCTGAATCAACATCCAAAGGCGTTAGAGCCTGAATCAATATCCAATGGCGTTAGAGCCCGAATCAATATCAATAGCATTAAAAGTGCAACAGTTTCAATTTTTTATCAGTGACATAGGGATAAAAATGTCATCAATGAGCAGAATCCTTTATATGAACTAAAAGCATAAGAGTTTGAAAATCAGTGATCATTAATGACCAAAATCATCATTATCAGATAAACATAGCATTCTGTTAACCAAATTTCAAAAGAGGATTTTTAGTATATGATATGTCAGAATGTCCATTGAGCCATGTGTCGTTATTTTATTGAATTATGAATAACGTTCTTAAATTCAAAATTCCACAAGTCAAGCTTTCTAATAATCATCATCAACAATATCTTCTCCTCATTTTATCGCCACATGACAGATACAAGACCAAAGAAAGATGGTTTTGGTCTTGTGAGAGCAAGACCAAATCCAATCCCACCCTTTAGGCGTTCTCTTAGCACATGGGGATAAGGAGTTCACGTGTCACTTTTAACTCCTACCTACTTCCGTTAAGATTCACTCACCTTACTCCTAGGGTTGATAAATATGTAATTTTAAAGAAAAGGGGATAGAAAAGAACATGTGGTGAGCAAGTGAGGCATGTACATTCAGCTTGAGAGGATATTGTGGACAAGGATTTCGATCCCCGCACACAGGGGGTATGGGTAATGCCCTAGCGATGGTCGGTTGATTTTAAGTTTAGAGTCGCCACCTATTGATTCAGTAGAGATAAGTTCCAGTCAATGGATAAGGTCTTGGTTTGGTCAGAGTTCTAGGTAAGAGGTTCGGTTAAGCCCGGGGAAGGTGTTAGGCACCCCGGCACTTCCGTCATTCGACGGTTCCTTACTTCCTAGGTTTAAGCCATTTAAGATCAAATTGTTAATCAAATAGCATTGATGTAGTTTATACTAACCCAAGAAGGGGAGAGCTAAACTAGGGTCGGGCTCGAGTCGGGCTGCCTACGTACTCACATTGGGGTGAGATCAGACCGAGCGTAGTTCTGGCACATGAGCCCGTCCCGAGGCTAAGGGGAGTGTTGTGTGTGCACCAAGGGTGGCTTAGGGTCTAGCCGGGAGGCTAGGGGTGGTTGACCGGGTTGGTCAAGTCCTATGATGTTGGGCCTTGTAGGCCTGGGTGGAGCCCGATAGGCCGAGATTCGGCCCGGTAGGCCTAGGGTGAAGCCCGGTAGGCTTAGATTGGGCCCGGTAGGCCAAGGTAGATGCCTGGTAGGCTAAGGGTTAAGCCCGGTAGGCTTGGGTTCGGCCCGGTAGGCCTAGGGTTAAGCCCTATAGGCTTGGATCGGCCCGGTAGGCCTGGGGTTAAGGTCCAAACTCAGTATTATGGTCCTTAAAAGTTAATTTGTTTATTTCAGGAGTTTTTCCCAGTGGTTAAGGATGCTTAACCGCGGTTAAGGGGAGAGGTCACCATGGTTAAGGGGCTTAACCAGGGTTAAATGGCCAAGTGAGACCATTTTTGGGTTTCTCAAATTATTTTGGAATTTTGGATCATTTTTTCGGATTTTCTATGATTAAGGGTCGCTTAACCATGGTTAAAAATCAACCCGGATGGGGTGTTTGACCGTGGTTAAGGGTCCTAACCACAATGAAAAAAATTACAAAAAATATTTTGGGAATCCAGAGAATATTTTTGATTTTTTAATAATTTTTTCAGAATTTTATGAGGTCATGGGCTGCTTAACCATGGTTAAATGTTAACTATGAGTGAGTTTACCCATGGTTAAGGGTCCGGCTGAGGTGAAAATGGGGCCAGGGTCCATGGCAGGGCCTAGACTGGCCTCCCACCCGGTCTGGGCCCTCACAAAGTCCAAAAAGTGCAAAAAAACCTCATATTTTATCCAAATTATAACCATGATTAACGCGAGTTCAACCATGGTTAAAGGGTGAATCCCGGAAATCCGAGAATACCAGGGGGTAGCCTGAAGAGTAATGAACAATTTGGACCTTTGTGGGGCCCAAGGGGAGTTCAGGTGTGGGCCCCACATAGTCCCAAAGTCACCCAAAAATCACCACATAAAATGATAGATTTCCCAAAAAAACAGATTTTTCAACCACTGTTCGTCAGCGATTTAACCATGGTTAGAGTGCGAGTTAAGAGGTGAAATTGCACAGGGGGATAGGCCGGAGTGTGATGAGTCTAACCATGGCCCTGGTTTCGATCAGGGCTCACTCTAACCATGGTTAGAGTGAGGTTACAGGCAGCAACCCGAATCTGGAATTCAAAAAAACAGATTTCCGACCTCTGGTCGTCAGCGATTTAACCATGGTTAGAATGCGAGTTAAGAGGTGAAATTGCACAGGGGGATAGCCCGGAGTGTGATGAGTCTAACCATGGCCCTGGTTTCGACCAGGGCCCACTCTAACCATGGTTAGAGTGAGGTTACAGGCAGCAATGTGAAACTTTTTTTTTCCAGATTTTTGAAAAACTTGCTTGGGGGCTGTTTGGCTTGAGGATGAGAGTCTAGGGGGGGTTCCTCATGGATTGAGGACCCCCCAGACCCTCAGGGAGGCCTGCTATGCTATGGGGGTGGCTGTACTCGTGGCCACACCTCCAGAAAACACCCCAAAGCCTACTGTTTTTTTTAAAAAAAACTGAAGTTAAAAAAAAAGAAAACAAGATGGGACCCCTGGAGTGGGACTAGGGGTCCCTTACAATGGGAAAATCAAGCTAAGCAGCAAAGGGGGTGGCCGTATACCTTCTGAAAGTCCGGTGGCAGCAGCTGCGCAAGGTGGTGAGCTCGGTGGAGTGGCGAGGTTGTGGTGGCGCTACGACGTCGTGGTGGGCAAAGGAAGGGGTATGAAGGCTAGGATGAGGGGACTGAACTTGGGCAAGGGTTCAGATGTGGAGGTGAGGATCCGGATCCCTTTTGACAGTGAGGGGAGTTCCCTATTTATAGGGGAGATTGAAGGGGACACACAAGGCAATAGTACCGAGGTTGGTGGAGGGATCCAGAGGTGGAGTGGGCGTCTGCAGCAGGGGAGGGGTGTTGGATGCATGCCTGAAACCGCAGGGGGTGGCGTGCTACAGGTCTGTTCACTCGTCCCCTTGTCAGGGATGGTGAGCAGTAAGATGTTTTTTAAAAAAAATTTTGTTTCTTAACTTGTTTGGGTTTGGGCTTTAGTTCTATACGGGTATGGGCCAACCCATGTTGGCCCTGCCACATTAGGTTGGCCCAAACAACTCAAACACCTTTTTTTTTAAAAAAAAAAAAAGAAGAAAAAAAAAAGAAAAAAACCTTCTTCAGGTGGGTCCCACCCTAAAAGGCCATGGGCCTTGATTTTTTAATTTTTTTTCTTTTTTTGTGTTTCTTGGGACTTTGAAATGGGCCTTGAGCCCACGAGGTTTTAGCCTAGGGTTAAACTAGGGCTAAGCTAGGGTTAGGCCTAGGGTTTAGCTAGGGTTCACCTAGGGCTAAGGGACATAGGCTGGGTATTAACTATGGTTAAAGGATTTAATCCTAGTTAACAAGGGGTGTAAAAATTGGGTGCTTACAGCTGCCCCTCTTTGTCGGAGAATGCCGTGATTGGCGATTTGAACGACAAAGACTGGAATCATCCAATTTTTACACCGAGATTGGGCATTGGGGAATGCAGCATGGTATGATGTGCAAGTGGTGAATGCATGTGGAGTGATGCGGACTACTGCTAGAGGATAGCGAGTAGCTGAGGGAAAATTGGGTGTAGAAGTGGTGTGGCCTCGAGGCGCTCCACCGGGGAATGCGATCGAGACGGTGTTTCCTAGATCGGATTTACCGAATCGATCGAGGGACACACGGAATGTCGAAAGGGAAGGACATACTAGTGAGACTGCGGTGTGACGAAGTTGTCACGTAGCACCAGAAGGTCAACGGACACTGTCGCAAAAGGGAGATACGCTAGTGAGACTGCGGTGTGACGAGGTTGCCACGTAGCACTAGGAGGTCAAATGACACACGGGTGCGTCACAGAAGAGGGACAAGCTAGTGGGACTGCGGTGTGACGAGATTGTCACGTAGCGCTAGAAGGTCGAGGACACACGGGGGCGTCACGAAAGAGGGACAAGCTAGTGAGGCTGCGGTGTGACGAGATTGTCACGTAGCACTAGGAAGTTGAGGACACACGGGGTGTCACAAGGGAAGGATCGGCTAGCGAGACTGCGGTATGACGAGATTGTCACGTAGCGCTAGGAAGTCAAGGGACACCCGGGGTGTCACAACGAAGAGAGACCTATGGGAGGTGATGCTGTTATGTGGAGAGATTTCCACGGAGCACACAGGATGTCTGGAGGTTCCAAGGTATGATGCCAAATAAAACTGGAATTGCCCAAGAGGGAATGAATTTTGATCATGTTGAACACTGCTGAGAGGTTTTAGCCAAGCAGGTTATGATGCTATGTTGTCATGCAGGGATGAAAACAAGGGTGCTTTCCCATGACTCTGTGGTGATCTGCCGCTGACGGAGATGCATGGCTTTGGCTTCCTTTGCTTGCTTGCCGGGGCTGGTGTAGCTGGTTTTATCAAGGAGAATATCATATGCCGGTTTGGCCTTCCAAAGGAATTAGTTACTGATAATGGTACGCCTTCGGTCAATTCTGATGTAAGGAGTTTATTGGAAAAATATGCTATCAAACATAGAAGATCTACTCTTTACTATCCTAAAGGCAATGGACAAGCAGAAGCAACCAATAAAACAATACTCAAAATTGTTGGAAAGATGATTGAAGGAGCTCACAAAAAGTGGAGTGAAAAACTTCCAGAAGCACTATGGGCCTACAGAACTTCAACCAATTCCTTTTTCACTGGTGTATGGGTCTGAAGCTATGATACCTTTGAAAATAAAAGTGCCATCTACATGAATTGAAGTATTTGGTGAAGAAGTTGAAAGCCTTCAGGCTGCTAGGTTGGCTCAGTTAGAAATTGTAGATGAAAGGCGTAAAGCAATTAATACTAGAGCAGAAGCTTACAGAGCCAGTGCTTTCAGAGCTTATGATAAGATGATACAACGATGGGTATTAAAAGAAGGAGACATGGTTCTAAAAACAGCTATTCATATCAGAAATGGAACAAAAGCTTCAAAGATTACTCCTAACTGGGAGGGGCCTTTTATCATTTGAAAAAGCTTTGAGAGTGGATATAGTTTGTTATCTACTCAGTCTGGAGAATTGTTACATGATCCTATCCATGTGAAATGACTAAAGAAATGTTATGCATGAAAGCTTAATAAAGTTGCAGGGAAATTCAAAGCATGAACGATTCAAATAAAAGTAGTATAAACAAAGATGCATCAACAGTGAAGCCTTTGGTTCTCAGTGCAACCAACTTCTCAACAAAAGCCTTCAATGAATCTCTTTCCACGCCAGCAGCATTAATTTCCTTCTTTGTCTTAGCAAGGCTTCCTTGTAAGTCTGCAACAACTCTCTCTCGTTCTTTTATCATGACTTCCCTCTGAAGGATTTCTTGCTGGAAAGTATCAATCTCTGCCAAGTAAGTAGAAATTGATTGCTTTATTTCTGTAGCCTTAGCAGTTTTACTTTTAAAAGCTTCTGTTGCCAAAGAAAAACAGTGAGTTGGAACGGCTGATGAAATCAAAGTTCCTTAACCATTGAACTTTAACGTTGATCTTTTCTAATTCATGTAATTCATTATCCCATTGAGTGATCTCCTTAACCTTCAGCATCTTAGGATTAATATTTTGAACTTTAGTCACAACAGAACAAACCGTATCCACCAAAGCAGCCCTGAAAGATGTATTGGTCAGAATACAGGAGTTGGTAATATCGCCATATTTATTGATAATCTTTCTCCACAGGTCTTGAAATTCAGGAGAAATTGGATACAGCCCAAAGAAAGTTTCCACCAATTCAAAAGACGAAGGTGGAAGAATGTCAGAAGAACAAACAACAACTTGAACCTCAGAACTACTTTCACCCAAAACACTTGAGCCTTCAGCAAAGATCCTTCCATCAGGAGAAAGTCGATCCAAAGTATCTTCCATAGCAGGAATGGTAATCTTTTCAGTAAAACTATCAGGAACTTCTCTTTCAACCACATCCTTTCTTGATGTTTCAGCTGTGATTTCCTCTACAATTTATACCATACAATAAAAAATTCTACTAAATGATAGATTGATATATATGGAAATTAGGAGTGATAAAAAAAAAAGAGGAAAACCTGCTTGAGTTTCCCCAAAGGAAACAACTTCATCCATGACAGCAGAAGAGATGTTAATCTCCATAGCTTCAATATCTTTACTACCCAAATCCTCCTCCAAAATTTCAGAAGGATGAACAAAAGGTTCCATTGAAATATCCCCTCCTATAGGAACTGATTTATCTATATTTACCTCAGTGTTCAGCATAACTTCTTCAAAGGCAATTTGTTCTATAAAAAGAATATATATAATGTTTTGACTTAGTTTTATGATTAAATGTGCAAAACATAACAAGTATACAAAAAATTTCTGATAAATAATAGCAAGTGTAAAGAACTAATATTTGACAAGTAATATTGGAAGAAATACCTGTTGTTAAGTTTTCAGAAACAAAGCTGGGAGAAGAACTTGTCATGATGTTAAATTCCTCGGTAGAAGTTGGTGGTGAGACTGCCATGTTCTCTTTTCTAAGAGATTCCTCTGAAAGTGGTTCCTTTTCAGAAAGCTCTCTACCAATGCCTTCTTCAACAATAGCTTCTTCGTCAAAAGGCTCACTATTGATAAAGCCATCATTAAAAGCTTCAACAGGAGTTTCTTCTAAGCCTTTTTCGGAAACAAGAACACCATCAGATTCTGACGATAAAAAGCTAGAGGACCCTGTGGGATCTTCTCCTGATGAGTCATCTTCAATAAGCACGGGTTTTTCAACTTTGCCTTCCAAAGCAATCCTTTTGGTAATATCCTTTAACCTACTAGAAGACCTTAGCTCTTGTGTTCCAACTTTAAATTTCTTAAGAATACCAAGGATACTTGAAGTATCCACTTTCTTTTGAGCAGTTTTGATAGAGGGAGGAGATTTGAATTTCTATTTGACTAGAAATTTTTGTTTGTTTTATTGACTAATTGATCCCGAAGGAGGTAAGTCAGATTTCTTGGATGAAAGATCAAACTTTTGCTGAAGCGATTTCTTCTTAATCAAAAGAGGAATTTCGTCTTCTTCTTTCTCACTTTCAAATCCTTTACTTTTCTTGGAAGGAGGAAGAGGATCCTTAGCTACAAGCTTTTTACCCTTTGAAGGAGAAGGAGATTGAATCTGCAATTAAAAAAAATGTATATGTGTGGTTGATAGATTATAAAGATAAAAGTATGTGAATCAAAAGATTGAAGTATATTTAAAGGTACACTTACAACTGGACATTTTGATCTTCTCTTAGATGACAAGCCAAGAAACGTCCCAGGCTGAGTTGTGGGAAGTATTTTTCTTTTTAAAGAAAAGTTTTTTACAGTGATTGTTACCTGAGGAGATGGTGATGAAGAAGTCTCTTTTTTGGCCTTACGCTTCCTACCAGTTCCGGGAGGCGCCTTTAAGCCTCTCTCTTCATCCATCAATGGAGATACCGGCTTGACAGATAATTCTTGGTAAGGATACAAAGGCCTTGAAAGAGGTAAGGCAAGCCTTCTAGAAAGACTTGTAATTGTCAGTACATTTCCCAACTCTCTTCTCACCAACTAAATGAAAACTAGTAACATTCGGACGAAGTTCTTGATTCCATGTTTCTAAAATAAAAGTTTTCATAACTTTTTTTACTGGTACATATTCTATAGCTAGCTCGGGTACCTCCTGATCAACACCAAATTGCCTCATGCATCTTTGAGGATTTTAAGAAACTGTCATATAACTATTTGTTCTACTATGGTCGAAGCTATAAATACCCACCAGATTTGTTTCGGAAACTGAAGCAAAGCAATCAAACTTCTTCAAGGAAATATTTCTTCTACCTTCTTCAGACATATCCACAACCTCCAAGTCAAATTGAAAATTAAAGAAAAGCCTTTCAATACCCTTAATGGCTTATGTGTATGGTCTGAAAACGAAGCTGATTCCAAATCGAAGACTTCTGACAACTTACTTCATTTCTTTTCGGGAACAGAGGCCCATCTCCATGACCTGTATTTTGGTTCCCTATTCTTCAAAGGCTTAAAGACTTTCGAAGTGGGTGCATACAAGGAAAATCTTTCCCAAAACCAGATTTGTAGAAAGGCTGAATGAAAAAAGGTTTCTATAAGATACTGTCCTGCTGACCAAACCTGATAATTTGAAAACTGGTCCAAATTCCTATATAGAGTACCCAGGAAATAAGGAGCTAGAGGAAAACTCAAGCCTTCCAAAAGGCGAAGAGCTAAAAGGAAAGCTCTATCAACTACTTTCTCAACAGGGGAGCCTTCCAAAACATACCTGAAAAGCCACATACTGATAAAGGCTGGAAATTCTAGGGGCTTGTTGTATTCAGGTCCATATTGACATTCATTTTTGTTTGTCTTCTTGTTTACAGGACCTAATTCGCAAAAGAAGTATCTTACCCAACCATAAAAGTTTGGACAATTCGCATGTGCACCGGAGACTTTGCCCCACAAAGGCTTAATACGAGATTTCCATGAAGCTTCATGTAGAGCTTAAACAATTTTTGTATCTTCCAGAGAGAGAAAAATCCCTTGGATCTCATGATTTCCGAAAAGCGGCAACTTAAGCAAAGCTTTTACATCTTCAAGTGTAGGGGTAATCTCGCCCCAAGAAGTGATGAAGGTGTGAGTCTAGGAGTTCCACCATGTCATTGCCATAGACAGAGAATCAATGTCTCTCTTGATCTCAAAATCTATAGACAGCTCTATGGAATCATAGATTTCCGCAACCTTCAATAATGGCCCATACTTTGGGTGCTTCAGCATGCGTTCACACCATGATGACCACTCCTTTGTGCGACCGCTATGTGAACTGAATATTAGTGTTGAAAAAGAAAGATCCTTTCTTTCTAATCTGAAATGAGTAGAAGATAAATGAGAAGGGATATTACCGATATATTCTTCAGAATCCCTATATGGGAGAATCCACTCATCGGATGGAAAGGATGAATCCCAGGCATGATTTTCAGCACATTCCCAAAAGTTATCTATAGTAAAATCTGATGAAGATACTGATGACTTTGAAGAAGATGATGCCATGACTGATATAGATAAAAAAAATGGGCAATTTCAAATAATCTGGTTGTAAGAGATTTGAGATACAATACGAAAAAAAAAAGATGGTTGTAGGAAAGATGTGAACCACACGAAGATGCCATGATCGATCTTCAAATAACCCGACCGAATATCGCTCTTAGAGAAAAATCTCGCTCCCTTTAACTGATCGAACAAGTCATCAATCCTAGGCAATGGGTACCTATTCTTTATAGTGACTTTGTTCAACTGTCTGTAATCGATGCACATACGCATCGAGCCATCCTTCTTCTTGACAAATAAAACTGGGGCGCCCCACGGTGAGACACTTGGTCGAATAAAACCAAGGCTTTGCAATTCCTCCAACTGAATCTTCAACTCCTTGAGTTCAATCGGGGCCATTCTGTACGGAGCCCTGAATATAGGAGTTGTGCCTGGTGCAAGCTCGATTACAAACTCAATCTCCCTGTCTGGAGGCAATCCTCGCAACTCCTCTGGAAACACATCTAGGAATTCACTAACGACTGGAATAGTCGAAGAGTCCTTTGCCTCGAGGTTCGCTAGGCTCAACGCCCGTAAAACGGGCAATATCTCTACTTTTCAACCCTCGAAAGTGAAATGATTTTTCTTCTACTGGCCGGAAGAGTACCATCTTTTCAAAGCAAGCTACATGCCCATGATGCGCTGCTAACCAATCCATTCCCAATATAACATCAAAGTCTTGAAATCCGATAACGATTAGATCAACCGTCAACTCGTGGCTCCCCACTTGAACCACACTGTTTCTGAAAATGCTATCTGTTACCACTGTTTTGCCGAGAGGAGTCGAAATGAACAACTCCGGTTCCAATTGACTAGGCTCTGTAGAGAAGCCTTAAGAAAAGCTCGGTGAGACAAATGAATACGTAGACCTGGTATCGATCAACACACAAGCCAAACACTCATTGACTAGTAAGGTTCCTAAAATTTTAACTAGCTAAGTCAATCCATGCATCAATCATCATACGTATAGATAGAGATATATATATAGCACGCCACATACGTACACAAGGAATAATACACAACATGAATCGCGGGTAAAAGAATAACTCTAAATGCGTACCTTGCACCACATCATCAGATGCAAGTGCATCACCCTCTGTCAAGGCAAAAACTCACCCCTGGTTCACTTGGCGAGATGTAGGTGTAGACTGGGTAGGCTGGGAGGATGCCTGGTAAGATCCTGTTGGACGAGCTGGCGGCCTAATACCTTGAGACTGGCCTGGTAAATGCCGGCTAGGGCAATCCCTGATCACGTGGCCCTGGCGACCGCAATGGAAACATCCACCCGATGCCCTTCGGCAATCTCCTGTCGGGTGCCTCTTGCCACACGAAGTGCAAGCCTCATACGTGTAAGTCGGAGGGGCCGGAGGTGGAGCATACCTCGCTACCTGAGATGCAACAGGCCGTGGAGCCGGAAGAGCCTGAGGTCGTGGCGCCTGAGGCATGAACGGCCGTGAAACTAGAGGCGCATAAGATGGCCTCATTGGTGGTGCTGGCCATGTGTACTGATAAGGACTAGTCCGGGCCCGCCTCTCCAGAGGTGCTGAACTACTAGATTGGCATCTCGCCAATTCCTCTTCTTGGACACCGCCTCATAATTGGTCTCGACCAACAAGGCTTTATCCACCACTTCAGCAAAAGTGGCGTGCCTGAAGACCGATACTTTCTCCATAATAACATCCTTGAGCCCTTGCTCAAACCTTCTTGTCTTCATCGCCTCGGTAGCGATCATATGAGTCGCGAAGCGTGATAGCTCGGAGAACTTGGCCTCATTTGCGCCACCAACATCGAACCTTGTTCTAGGTTGATGAATTCTCTCTCTTTCTTTTTCCGAGCTCCAACTGGGAAATACTTCTTGTAGAAGGTGTCCTTGAACTCCTCCCAAGTCTAGGGTTGACATTGCATAGTCAACTCTCGGGTCCTCAAGGCGGACAACCACCAATGGTGTGCCTCACCCTCAACTATGAAAACTGCCCATGCTACTCTATCCTCCTCTGAAGGCGAGAGGACCGCAAAGATCTTCTCCAACTGGAGGATCCAAGCCTCCGCGGCAAGAGGGACCACACTCCCATGGAATGATGGAGGCTTCAATCTCCTAAATGCCTCAACCCCAGTTGTACGATGTACTGGAGCCGCAGGCGGTGGAGTAGGTGATGCAGACGATGGAGTAGCCTGCCTAGCCGCCAGTAAGGCTAAAGTCTCTGCAATAGAGTCGAGAACCTGAGAGAGGTCCGGCTGCTCACCCTCATCTCGAGAAGAAGATGAAGCCCTAGTGTGTGGTCCGCGACCCCGTGTGCCCCGTCTCATGACTAATGGCCTGAGATCAATAGCACCACACGAGTCTAACTTGGAACCAAAATTCATCATACTTTCATTTCACAAAAATTCCAATTTGTATTAGTTGTATAATACTAATATACATCGCATCACAACCGTCGGTGTATACATAATAGACTTAGTGTTCTAGCGTTTCTAGACACGCACTTGGTTGGAGCAACCATTTTGGACTAAGACTAAAATTTAGTCTCACACCTGGAATCATGACTCTCTTCCGACTTACTTCCTTCCTAACTTGCTTCCTAACATATGCTCTTGTCAAGTCGTGGTACCAGATTCTAAGCGACCCTAAGGACCTAAAGCCTAGGCTCTGATACCACTTCTGTCACGACCCAAAACCCACCCTAGGAGTTAAAGTGAATCTTGGACGACCAATCATGACTTTCATGACTTGCTTGACCAAAATAACCTGCAAAAGACCCACAGAGCATACACAATAGAGGACAATAATAGCAGAAACTTAAGCTATAAAGCACAGCGGAAGACTTAACCAAAACCTCTATGTGTATATACATATACAAGATCTAAGTTTATACAAGAGTGAAATCAAAAAGAAAGTGCGGACATGCCCGCCAAAACGCATGGTATAAATCTCTCATGCTCACCCACAGCTATCCACTCAGAATCTACAACCACTACCTAATAGTAGCCCTCTACCAGAGGTTCCTCCACCGGTTCCTCTACGTACTCCTCCTCCACCCATGGGTCAGGAGCACAGACATCGAATGGGGCAGCAGCTCCCTCAGAACCTGTCGACATAAACGTACGGCTGAGCATGGAATACTCAGCATGTACCAAATGCTAACCAACAGTCATAGCAAAACCATAGCAGTGTAGAAAACAGGAAGCAGTTCACATGTGTAAAGTGGGAACAATTAATATCATAATAAGGAAATACGCAATTTATAATCATGCTTGCATTTCATAAAATCTGATAAAATCCTTGAAAACACCGTGCACTTGACTTGACTTAAAATACCATTTTCGTGCTTGAAAACTCGTCTTGTCATGTGTCTTGTTTGTCGTGTCGTGTCATGCGTGTCATGCTTGTATCATGCGTGTCATGCGTGTACCATGCTTGTCATGCGTGCTTGCTTGGGAGTTCAACATGCTCATGTACTTGTGAGAAGGACTTGTGAGATGCCTTGAGAGAGAAGGGAGGCCCTTCTTTCGTGACATGCCTTGAGACGGAAGGGAGACCCTTCTTTAATGCAATGCACTTGGGAGTGAGGGGAGACCCCTCATGGAAGGGAGGGAAGTGTAAACTCCCTCCTAAGAAATGCTTGTTCTTGTCCTCTTGTCAAAAGCGAGGTTAAACATATCGTAAGATATGTCCCACCCCTAACATCCTTCCTCTTGCAAAACCGTAGGTAAAACATGTCATGCATGCCGTGCTCGTGGAATCGTGTGCATACTTTCATTTGAAATTAAATATGACAATTTGGGGATTTCACAATACATAGAACATCAAAATTTGAGCAAGAAATCATTCATTCAAATTTTAGGGAAAACAAGTAAGCACACTATCATAAGCCCTAGCAATTCCATAAACATTTAAACATGCATTTTCCACTACAAATCGTCATTTTCTCCATTGAGGCATTTCATCAAACACATGGTATGTGTATTTTGGTTAACACCTAAATCTTTCATTTTATCCTACATGAATCATTCTTCATTCAATCCACATCATGTATGTTCATTATTGAGGTGCAATGCCCTTCCCATTTTAATCATCACAACACAACCTACGGCATCCAATCGCCTATTCACGTCCACACAACCATCCATTCATTCCATCTCCTTATCTTGTTTAGAAATTTGGGGAAAACATAAAATAAGGGGAAAAATAGAGATAATCGATGAACTAGAAGGGTAGTGTAGGGTACCGACCTTGACTTGGGGTTGAATAACACCTTTGGTGTGTAGTTCCAACTTGAGGAAGAATCCCTCTTTGAGTTTGAGGAATTCTAGTTGCTTGGGGAAGGTCCTTTGCTTGAAAATCTTCAAGATGAGCTTCCCTTGATCTCCAATCCAAGCTTTCTTTGAAGGATTTCCCCAAAATCTTCCCTTCCCCTTTCTCCCATTTTCTCTCCTCTAGGTTAGAAATGCACCTAAATGAGGATCCCTAACAAGAAAAGGGTTTAAGACCCTCAAATCCAGAATCTGCTACCGCATGCGATCGATCGCACACTTATCTGCGATCGATCGTAGGTCCTTGCGATCGATCGCACTTGGATGCGATCTATCGCACATGAACTCGAACATTTCTGGTCTGATTTCCCTCTGCATGCGATCGATCGCACACTCTTGCGATCGATCGCAGATCCCTGCAATCTATCGCACCTCGAGATCCATCAATCTAATATGACCCCGAGAGTTTGGCAATCATTTCGCCTGTATGCGATCGATCACACCTGACTTGCGATCAATCGCACCCTTCAGATTTTGTTGTTTTTCTCCTATTTTTCCACACTTTGGTAATTCGGCCATCACTTTTGACTCGTTAGTCCTATTTTGACGATTCAACTTGCGCTAGATTCGTCGTTCGAAAAGGAACATTCCTGACATTTTAGAATTTCCAAATTCTCCTTTATTTATTTACCGAATTGCCCTTAAAGTTGACTGGTCGGAACTCGAGATTCAGTAACTCGGGTTTTCGACATATCCGACTTAGGAATACTACCTTTTTAACACTTAGAGTTGTTCAAAATTTCTTATTTCATAGAAATGGAAGATTACAAAGGCTTCATGCCTTGGCATGGGTCCCAATACATGGCAAAATTTCCGGGGCTCTACACTATGATATATTGATATGTTCCTAATACATTCCGATATCCTGACATATTAAGAATGTTTAGATACGCTTTTGATAAAGCTGGATACGTCTTTGATATATCTTGATAACATGCTGCACAAAAGCGTTCTAGTACGCTTTTGATAATATGATGTAATTGATATGTTCTGATGATCTTACATAACTAATACATTTTGATGTTTCGATGTATTCAATATGTTCAAAAGATAATTGATACATTTTTGATGTTTTGATATCCGAATATGTGATCTAATATGATCTGAAGTATTTTTGCCTACATAGACGTCTCATAAAGATGATGGATTTAGCCGCCTTTGCAAGAAGGGGGCTAAATGTTGATGATGAAAAATGATAAGATGACACGTATGAGTAATTTCCTAGTCAGAATGGAACCTGAACTAGTTAAAAGCCACGTGGATAAAGATTATGATGATCATAAAGGTTTTATTGCCTTTACGTACCTTTGTTTAGAATACAAATTTTGAGTCAACAGTGTACCAGATATTCATTTATATAGTTTTATGATTTAACGTTGTTAAAGGCGTGATAAGCCTTCAGAAATTGATTACTAATGCCTTTCTCTGGCTGAGTAACATTTTACAGATATTCAGATAAGCTTTTGGTACTTATAAAAGCTTAAAGGATTCGAAAGGTTCAAATACCTTAAAATATGTTTTGCTTAAAAATAGACTTGAAGTCTAGCGTATCAGATGTTCATTTATACTGTTTTATGGTTTAACACTTTTGAGTGTGATAAGCTTTCAGATACCTTGAAGTATGCCATGTTTGAGAATAAGATCCGAACTCCGAGCATGCTGATCAACTCACTACACCTTCACGGCCTGAAGTAGTTCGAGTATTTCACAGATGATATGATCAAAGAAGCATATTTTGATCAACTGATAAGCTTTCAGGAATCAGATAGAAAGCTTAAAGGCAGTCTAATCCGTCAGGACCAAAGTAGTCCTTGGTAAGATTTCAGTAGGACTTGATTACTGAATACTTTCTAACGCCATTATGATATTCTATTCTTCATGACAGGTCTTGAATCAATGGTGTTGCGGGCTTATGCAGATCAAAAGCTTGAAGGAGTCATACTTCGTTGAGACGAGAAGGCAGTAGCCGGTTCAGCCTCGTCTTTATAGGGATTCGGTGGAATCATATCACCATGTACCCTATTACCTTGTCAGGGGGTAAAGGTACAGATTGCCTTCCTTGTGGGAATGGGCGTGTTTATTCCCCCTATCTCCTATTCCAGAAAAGTATTGATTACTTCCTGGGCTGACAGTCAGGAGGGAATGTTGGGATGTATCTTGCCCCACTTTCCTGTGGGCTATTGGGGGGAATCAAGGCCTCCATAGTCTCATTCTCTCGTACTAGATGATTGAGGCCTGACAGTGGATATCGCATCCACCCTGAGAATAGTGCCTTCGTCTAGCACTTATGATTTCTCTAGACAAGGTATCTCAAAGGTTTATAAAGGACCGCCT
>JABCRI010000632.1:0-38138 GCA_015143295.1 Tetracentron sinense | reverse complement strand
CCGCTCTCTCTCCCACGTTCCTCTCCCCCCTTTATGTTTGGTGCATCCCTCTCCTCTTGGGTTGTATGGCCACCCGCCCTTCTTCTCCTTCTCTTGATTTTTTTTATCTTGGATAATCTCCGAACATCTTTATATATTAAACCAATCTTTAGAGGATCTTGTATTCAAGAAAGGATCTTGCATTCAAGAAAGATAAATCAAGAGTTGAGCAAAGGAGGCTTGATTAAGAAGTTCTTGGATCAAAGCCAAGAATAAACGCTTAAACAACATTATCGAGGGCCTTAGCTTTTCATTGAAATAAAAGTTTAGAGATTCAAAAAGGTTCTTGTGAATCGCCGAGACTTTATGCTTGAAAGTTTTGTAATCGTTCCTCCAACCATGATTTATATGATCATACGAATACCTTTGTGAAGTTTGTTATATCAAATCACTTTTGAATTAAAAATAGTGCTTCACAAAATTTTATATTCATGTCTTATCATGGTATCAGAACCTACATATGATCTATTAATATTACGTGTTTGCCTTTTTTCCCTTTGATTAAATGAATTTGATACCCATAGAGATTTCGGCCAACTATATTAATTGATTTTTTTAATTAAATGTAAATTTATAAATCCTGGTGTTTGGCACCCTGCTTAGCGTTCTTTGGAAATTACAGCTTATTTCTATTTGATTTGCTTCATATGGATTTTTTTCGGATTTGTATTGATTATAAGACTCAAGCAGTTTTCAGGTATTTCAGCTAAACTCAATGATCGTAAGTCTGATTTAGGTCCGTCGTACATCGTTTCGAAGGCCGTCGAAAAGATGCTACAACTTTTGTGAAGAAAGTGTTTCCCATCAATCGTTTTAAAGGGGAAGGAAGGTCAAAACTTTAGTCAAAATCTAAACGTGAAAAAAGTTTCCAATTAATTTTTCCAAGAGGCTTTTCAAATTTTTTCTAAATTCCCTATTTGATTTGAGAGCATGAGATTCTAGTAAATCGTTTACGGACTATCATTTAATTCATAGTTTATTATTTGATTCAGAGCACAAACAAGATTAATAAAATTGTTTACTTATCTTTTTCGATCCACAGCTATCATTTAATTAAAGCTATTATGATATCTTTTATGGTACCCTAAAAAGGTTATGGTAAATAATAACATAATTTAATGTAGCAATTTACATGCTCAGAAATATTGGCTACATAGAAAGTTCCCTATTTGATTTCGCTAATGTAATGATAATTTTCTTTGAGTTCCGAGGAAATTCTGGGCTTATTAGCTTCTTCAATACATGGAGATTTTGATTATCAATCTCATTCAAAGGTATGGGTTTAATGTTCAAATTGAGATTCAGATGAGAATGGCCTAGCTCAGGTAAAATGCTTTTTGGATTCATACCCTACCTTATGACATTCTTTGGTGGACCTCTAAAAAACTGGAACAATTAATAAACCAATCTATTCATCTAATTTTTGAACTTAGAGTTCTTACCTGAATAGAAGCAAAAAAAATCGATACTAGCTTCACCATACTCCGTTTTATCTTTGTTATGAAATATTGATTCAAAATTTGAAACTCTCCCTTTTAATCATCCACGATAACCCTCCTTTACCGAAATGTTTTGAAAGAGTACTACTCCCGAACTCTAAAATATTCATGATTATTTAGATAACTGTTTTTAACATCAGGGAAATCTTTTAGAAGAAGGAATACTTTTTTCTCAAAATTACTTAAGTTAGAGCTATTTTCAATTAACCAACTTTCAATACCTAAGATCACATCAAAAAATACTAAAGTTGTGTTAGTTTTGGTAGAATAACTCGTTCTAGATCTGCTGTTTTATCGTTGTTTCTCATTCTAGAGATTGTTATTAATGAATAATTTTCTCCTTTGGAATATTAGAGGGATTTGGTAACTTATCTTCTCATCTAGACTCAAAAATTACTTTCCCTCTAATAATAGTTTTGCTTACTGCTGATTATGTACCCCAAGAAGAATACTTACTCTATCCGAAGTTTGCTCTTTTATAATATGGATAACATCAACCCCCCCATTTATCTCATCCAAGATTTGGTTGTTTTGGAAAAATAATCTTCAAGTTTCCTTTGTTTCTTCATTTGAACAAATGATTATTATTGATGTCTCTTCTACTAGTATTTCTTCCAAAAGGTGCTTTCATATATGCTAAATGTACAGTAGGGAGCGCTTATCTCTTTTGATGGATTTTAATGTATGCTTTTCTTCCTATGTAGGACCTTTTTTTATTGGGAGAGATTTTTAATGCTATATCTAGTCTGATGAAAAATTAGGATGGAGGCTGTTAATATAGAATCTCTTGTGATTTTAAATATGAATTAATGATTTGAGTATTATGGGTTATGGTTCAAATGGAATAAAATTCATGTTGTTTAAGAATCAGACATTTTCTACTAGAATATATGCTCATTTAGATTGAGTCCTTCTAAGTTCTAATTGGAGTCTAAATTATACTTTTTGGTTTTCTCCTCTCACCTTAATAGGTTAACTTCTGATCAGTATGCCCTTCTTTTTGTTTTTGGTAAGGAGAATGATAGTGTCCTTCATGTTAAAAATTTTCAAAAAATGTGGATTCATCATCTGATTTTTTTTCGAATTGTTTCTGAGTCTTGGGAAATCCTATTCTGCTAAATCCTCTTATGGCCTTTTTTTTAAGCTTAAAAGGCTAAGATTCTTTAAAAGATGGGATAAGAATTTTCTTTGGCCATATATTTCAAAAGATTAAGGACATTGAAAATCAAATTAGTAATTTTGAGGAAGATATTCAAAATTCTTGGGATCTTGGGAAGGCTGATATCCTTAATAATCTTAAAGATGAGCTTCAAACTTTTCTGTAGCAAGAAGAGATATTCTGGCGGCAAAAACTTGTATTAAATGGCTTAAAAAAGGGGATAAATAATACTAAATTTTTTCATATGATTTCTAATTTCAGAAGGGGTAGAAATTGTATTGCTCGGATTAAAGATTCCCAAGGTAATGTGTTAGAATCGAGAGAGGATATTGGTAATACTACTGTTTCTTATTTTAAAACTTATTATCATCTTCTAATTGTATTATTGATCAAAACTTGATTAACCATATTCCTGATCTTATTTCGGAAGATGATAATAATTCTATATCTATGCCTCCTTCCGTAGAAGAGATTAAAAAAGTAGTTTTTAGTATGTCTGCTGATAGTATTCCTGGGCCAGATGGATTTTCGGGGCACTTCTATCATTCTTGTTGGAACATTATTAAGGATGATCTCTTGAGTGCTATTAACTCTTTTTTTTTGTCTAAGCAGATATTCCTAAAGCTATTAATTCTACTGCTATAGCTTTAATTCCTAAATGCAGTTCTCCTTTATCATTTTCTGATTTCAGACCTATTAGTCTTTGCAATTTTCTATATAAAATCATTTTGTGTTTACTGGCTGATAGAATTGGTAAACTTTTGCCTAATTTAATCTCTGAAGAACAAAGTGGATTTGTTAAGAGGAGAAATATTATTGATAATATTAATCTTGATCAAGAGATGGTTCAGGATATTGATAGAAAATCCCCGGGAGGTAATAATATTTTCAAACTTGATATGTCTAAAGCATATGATTGGATGGAATGAAATTTTATTATTTTAGTTCCTCAAAAAATGGGTTTTAATTATGCAGTTACTAGATTGATTCATGATTGTCTTTTTAACCAATCTTTCTCTATCATTATTAATGGAAGTCTTCAAGTTTTTTTCAGAGTTCCCGGGGTCTTCGGTAAGGTGATCCTCTTTCCCTTGCTCTTTTTATTTTAGCTGAGGAAGTTCTTAGTAGGGGATTGAAATCCATCTTGGAGAGTCTTTCTCCGAATTACAAATTGGGGAGATATGGTATGCCTATTTCTCACCTTTTTTTTTTGCAGATGATACCTTAATATTTTGTAATGGTAGAAAGCATAACATTAAAAAAAATTTTGATTTTATCTCATCATATGAGACTTCATCGGGTCAGTTAATCAACCGTGCTAAAAGCGTTTTTTATTGTTCCTCCAAAACTTCTAGGGCTAGAAGTGGTGCTATATTTCAGTGGGTGGGTATTCCTAATAAGAATTTTCCATTTACTTATCTTGGTGTTCCCATATATAAAGGTCGTCTTAAAAATTGCTTTTTTAATCATTTAATTGATAAAATTCTTAAAAAGATAGAGGGTTGGAAAGGCAAGTTCTTATCTGTGGGAGGTAGGCTTATTCTTATTAAGCATGTTTTGTCTTCTATGCCTACTCACCTTTTAGCTGGGATCCATGTTTTGAAAGCTATTTGTAACATTATTGATAGATCTATGGCTGATTTTTTTGGAACAATAGGATTAATTCTAAAAAGCATCATTGGATTAATTGGAATACTTATGCCCTTCCCCTATTGGAAGGTGGTCTAGGCATTAGGAAAATGCATGGTTTTTCTTTTGCTTTTCGAATGAAACAAGCTTGAAAACTTTATCAATCTGAAAACCTTTGGACTAAATTCTTTAAATATAAATTCCAATTTACTCACAGTTGGTATGCTTTATATCTCTTTGATTCATCTAAAACTTGGATAAAAATTGGCAAATTTTGTAAAGATGTGATTTGGAATTCGACTGCTTTAATTGGTAATGGTACTAAAATTAATTTCTAGTTAGATTGTTGGTATGGAGATGCTCCTCTTATCGTTAATTCTTCTAACATTCATCATACTTTTCCTGTTATCTCTGATATGCTTGATGATAATGGGGGATGAGATTTTAGTCTTGTTTCTGATTATCTTCCTGATTACATTAAAACTGATATTAGAAATGTAGGATTTTTTACTTCTGAATTAGAAGATACATTCATATGGAACATCTGTCCTAAAGGTAAGTTTTCAGTTAAATCAGCTTGGAACTCTATTCGATGTTCTACTCTTCTAAAAGATTGGACTAGGTATGTTTGGAATAATATTATTCCTAAAAAAATCCAAATTTTTGGTTGGAAGGTAATGAATGGAGCTGTTCCTATTGACTTTAAGGTTCAATCTGTTGGTATTCCATTAGCTAGTAGTTGTTCTTGTTGTGTTCAAGGTAATATTGAAACTTTATCTCATCTCTTATTTTCAAGTGATATTGCAGGTTTTTTATGGAGATACTTTGGTAATTTATGTTCAGTTTTTCCTCATCCCAGTGATAATATTCAATGCTTAATTAAGAGATGGTTTAGAGCTTCAAACAGGAGTCATAATGCATTTTTTATGGTGGTTCCTCTTATAATCATATGGGAGATTTGGAAAGAAAGATGCTCTCGTAGGTTTAAGAATGCTCAAAAGTCTGTTGATGTGATTAAAACAAGAATTAAGAAATGGATGGTTGAATTGAGATCCTTATTAACCGGAAAAACATTGGATCTTTCCATCATCAATATTTTGACACCTCTTGATCGTCGAAGAACTACTATTTCTTACATCAAATGGATTCGGCCTTCTTAGGATACAATAAAATTGAATGTGGATGGTGCTTCTAAAGGTAATCCGGAAATAGCTGGAGGAGGTGGTATTATTCGAGATCATGATGGAAGGATGCTAGCTTGCTTTTATGCTTTCTATGGGAATTGCACTAATTATGTTGCAGAATCTCGAGCTCTTTTGGATGGTCTTCTTTTGTGTCAAAGGCTTGGATACCTTCAAGTGGATGTTGAATCTGATGCTAATCATTAGTTGAAGCTTGGAAGGGTACTTCTAATCATCCTTGGCAGGTGTAGTATTGGAATAAAAAGATCCATCAAGTGATTCACATTTTCTCATCTATTAATCACATCTTTAGGGAAGCCAACATGGTTGCAGACTTTCTTGCTAATCAAGGATGTACTTTACAGACTTCAGGTGAAATTTTCCCTAATCAATTTAGTCCTCATCATCTCATATCCCTTATTTCTCTTGATCAAGCTGGTGTAGGTAATGTTAGATTGGTTAATAGAGATTAAGTTTTGTTTATTAGGGGTAAGGTTTTATATCCTCCCTTATTTGTATTTGTTTGTCAGGGGTAATGTTTTATGTCCCCCCCACCCCCATTTTTTGTTTATTTGTTAGGGGTAAGGTTTTATGTCTCCCCTAATGTGTGAGTCTTTGTAGGGGTAAGGTTTATTTTCCCCCCATTTCTTTTTTATTAATAAAACTGGTAGGGGTCTACCAAACCCCCCTCTCCTTTTGAGAGTTTTTTTAAAAAAAGAAAAAAGAAAAGAAAATAGTTACTCAAGTAATTACATAAATGCCATTGGTTGAAATAAAAGGTTTTATCTCAAGGGAATTTTAATTGATAGAGATCAATTATTTTATGGACATTTAATACTATTGTTTAAGGTATAATTTTATTTAATTGTTAAATAAAATAATCCCTAAAGTAGTTGGCCCTTTTGCAAAATTTTGAATTAATCTATTATTGATTTTGAATTTATTTTTGGAATCAATATAAGGTGATATTAAAAATTAGCAATTTGTTGTTTTTTATTTTGGTCTTTTAATAGTTATTAGATCAAAATAATATGAAAGAGATTAGATCCCTAGGCTAGCCGAATTTAATATGGTGTTTTCTATTTATTTATCAATTGAGGAATGGGAGGATGAATTTTAGGGTTAGATTAAATCTTAGAGAAATTATTTCTCTCAATGATTTTCGAAGCATTAAAGGAAAATAGTTTTCTTTTAATGATGATCTAAATCCCTAAGATCTCATTCTAGACATGCTTGCTTTAGGGTTTTTCTATTAAATGTTAATAAAAGCCTTAACCATATGGGAAATAGTTTCCCTAAGGTTAGCTAAAACCCTTGTTGAAGTTATGAACGTTCTAAGTTATTTGTCATGCCATGTTATTATTCATAGTTGATGACTAATTACTATATATTCTTGTTGAATGGTGGATGGGTTCCAAGATCATGTATTCTTCTCTCTCTCTATTTTCTTCTCTTTCTTCTTATGGGTTATACTCCCCTTGAGCACCATATTTTGGATGGTTTCTCAAGGTTTCTTATTTTGAATATGATGTAATTTTAGTATTAGGAGTTGCTGTTTTTTCTATGGAGAAATCGAATTGAAGATAGGAGATGATGGTGATCGCATGAAGAATATATCTTGGAAGGCGTTCTACAAGAGTAGTTGTAGGATTTCTAAGATAGCATGATCATGTGGACCCATTGTCTGGCTATATTATATATTTCATGTGATGATTTGTTATAGCTTTTAGTTGCTTAGAAAAGTCCATAACCCTTTTGATAATGTGATTATCGTTTTTGTGCAAATTTTAGATAATTGGATCAAACCCCACAATATGTGTTTTGTTGAGATATAAAAAGTTTGTGTTTAAATAAAACACATTATTATAACCCTTTCGGATGTGTTGCATGTAGTCCAGATTGAAATTTTTACGTGGAATTTGTTATATGCATGATTATGAGATAATTGTGCCTTAATTGGCATAGATGTAAGCTAACAAAATTCACAATTATGGGAAGTGCTTGAGTGATACTTATAGAGCCTAGTAGAGGTCTTAGAGAGTTGTTTAAAGACTCTCATAATTTCTTTTAGACTTAGGATTGGTGAACCCTAATGTGCTAAACTTAATTCGTAGAGAATTAAAGGGTAATATTGTCCATTTTGACTTATGGGCTTTATTGATGCACATGGACACTTTATAATTGTTATTTTGGGTCCATTATGCTTGGTATGACCAATGGTCCATCATATGGATGATTGAACTATCAAAGGCTCATCGATGTCAAAATAACTTTTGTACCCTTGGATTAGATCCATTAAGATTTATGGGGCTAGTGGGAGTTCATTGCAATTAGTTTAATCTAATTAAACGAAATTTGATTTATTATCATGTGATGATTTTTGTATATTGTTTTATACATGTGATAGAATGATATATATATTGTGAATGCTTTTGACATATGCATGAGATGTATTATTTGTTCATAATACATTAAGAAGGGATAAGTCCCCGGGTTGTAGATAAGGTCTTGGTCTGCTTTAGAGATCTAGGTAAGAGGTTCGGTTAAGTCCGGAGAAGGTCTTAGGCACCCAAAGACTTCCATTTTACAATGGTTCCATACTTTCTAAGTTTAAGCCAAATTAAAGTCAATATTGTTCAAATGCCTAAGTGTTTAATGTAATATTAATTTAAGAAAGAAAAGCTAATTAGGGTCGAACCCGGGTTGGGTAGCCGACACACTTACAAGGGTGAGATCAGACCGAGCGTAGTTCTAGCACATGAACCCGTGTCAAGACTAAGGGGTGTGTGTGTGTGTGCACCAAAGGTGGCTAATGGACTAGTCTGGTAGACTAAGGTTTGGTTGACCGGGTTGTTCAAGTGTATGATTTGGGCCTAATAGGCCAAGGGTTAGTTCGGTAGACAAGGGATTTGGCCCGATAGGCCAAGGGTAGATTTAACCAAGGTTAGAGTTGCTAACCGAGGTTAAGGAGACAAACTAACCATGGTTAAAGTTGCTAACCATAGTTGAGGGTGATCAAGTTGAGCCCGGTAGGCTGCAAGAGATTAGGCTTGGTAGGCCAAAATCAGATTTAATCGGAGTTAGGGTTGCTAACACGAGTTAAACGAGAAGTCAACCATGGTTAGGATAGCTAACCATGGTAAAGAGGCCAAAGCAGGTACATTTTGAACACTTTACAAGATTTTGAGCATTTTTTAGATTTTTTCAAGGGTTAAGGGATGCTTAACTGTGGTTAAAAGTTAACCAAGGTTGAGTTAACTCTGGTTAAAGGTCTAGGCAGGTCAGGGTAGGTCAAGAGAGCATAGCAGGGCCTAGAGTGGCCTCCTACCTGGTTTACGCCTTGTGCAAAAGCCCAAAATACAGAAAAAACTAATAATGGCAGCAATATCATTACCGTCATTACAGAAGCATTTCCAAGAGGGTTTTGCAGGTCTGAGGTTTGAGTTAAGGATGAACCCAAGGGGTGCTAGACCCACAGGGTTGAAGAGAGAAGTCTAGGGAAGGTCCCGGGCCTTTAGTGGGCCCTGGAGGTGGTTTGGAGTGGGCCCAAGGTAGGCCTAAACTCACTGTGCTTGGTATTACTGTAATGGTGGTAGAGTATCTACCGCAATTATGCCATTTTCTGGTTCTGAGGCATTTAACCGTGGTTAAGCATGCATGGGTGACCTGGAATGACTAGGTCAGAAAGCCAAGAGGCAGGGGGACCTAACCATGGCCCCACTCAAAGGGGTGTAAAGCTTGCTGAAGATAAAACTCTAGGAATAGTGGTACTGAGATTACCGCCATTCCTAGCACCTTTCTGATTTTGATTTTGCCCTCCTAGGGGTACACCAGGGCCATCCTAGGGGATCCCTCATGGACTGAGGATCCCCTAGAAGGTAAGGGATGATACCATGCAGGGGGGTCTTGAACCTAAAGCTCAAAAGCCTCAAGGGGGTTTCCCCACGCCTACGAGGAAGGCAGGAGGGACCCCTATCCTTGGCTGTACAAGATTATAACAACCCCTGGAGGGTCTTACAGTATTTGAAATAGAAAGCAAAAGGGGTAGGGTGTAGTGGCCCTACCCTGCTGGTTTAATCTCCACAGTGAAGTGGCTGAGCATGGAGTGGAGGACTAGTGCTCGATGGTGGAGCACTGGGGGTGGCCTGAGTAGCTTCTAGAGTATACTAGGGGTAGTCTCAGGTGAGGACAGAGGTTTGGGAAGCTTAGTTCTGGGCTAACTGAAATCCTACAGAGTTTTGTTGTGAGGTTTTTGGAATGAGCTTGAACTAAGGAATGGGGGAGTATTTATAGAATTCAAGGGACCCAGGGGTAGCTTGGGGATTCCCAGAGAGGTTGAGAACCCCAGGGGGGCAAAGCTGAGGGTTGCAAGAGGGATAGTTGCATTGCAAATAGGAAATTCAACAATGGCGGTTGATGATCTACCGTTATTCCTGATTTAGCTCAAATCAGGAATGGCAGTAGAACATTTACCGCCATTCTCATGTTTTTGCTAAAACAGGCCACACCCTGTTCCTATTGACCTGTGGGCGCTGTAGAAACTCCTAAAAAAGGAAATGGTGGCAATGTTATTACCGTCATTCTCAGATTTTTGAAAATTCTAGGTGTAGGCCCCACTATAATAGGTCTGAATGGTTTGTGGGCCCATGCTTGGGCCCATAGAAGGGTTTGCTTCAGATTTTGGGGGGTTTTTGGGTCCTAGGACTGAACTAAGGTTTACCTAGGGTTTACCTAGGGTTAGGCCTAGGGTTTGAGGGAGTTTACCCAGGGTTTGACTAGGGTTAGGCTAGGGTTTTACTTGGGATTGGGGTTTGTTCTGGGATTAGGCCTAGGGTTTGATTAGGATTTTACCTAGGGTTTGACTAGGGTTTACCTGAGATTAGGGGATTAACCATGGTTAGAATGTTTAATTATGATTAGGAGGTGTAAAACTTGGGTGCTTATAGTTGCCCCTCTTTGTCGGAGAGTGCTAAGTTGGTAATTGAACGGCAAAGACTGGAATCATCCTATTTTTACATCAAGATTGAATTTTAGGGAATGATTATATGAATGCATGTTGTGCATGTAGTGCAATGTGTCTGACTATACCTGTTGGGGGGTATAGGCGACTCGAGGAAAGTGGAAGTGGTTATGGCCACTCTTTGGGGAATGAAGAGTAGTCCGTACTACTCATGTTGGGGATTAATGGAGGCTATGAAAGATGTCATGTCCCAGAGGCGCTAATCAGATTTGGTTGCTATGGTATTACCCGGATGTGTTTAGCTAAAATAACTGAAGGACACGCAAAGTGTCGGAAGGAGGACATGCAGGAGGTACCGCGGTTGGCGAGATTGCTAAGGGATACACAGGATGTCAAAGACACACAGGGTATCGAAGAGAGACATCTAAGGTGTAACGACCCCAAAACCCTACGAGGCTAAAATAGGACTTTGGAATCATCACATTTCATTAACCTGCTTAAATCCATGACATACAAGGCATACTAAAACGAGTCTCCAAAAATGAGAATAATAAAATTCGATTTAAACCAAATTATCCTGCTCAAGTCTATGATCAACATATACAACCCACTAATAAACTAGTCTGATACTCACTTACAAAGATAATCTGATAAGCAACATCATCTAAGAGTCTATTACAATTCTCTTATCCAAAACAAAACATAAACTAATAGGGGTAACTATCAAAACCCCTAGCTCCCTCCTTTGAAGGCTCATCTTTGCCTCCTTCAACATAAGCTTCTTCAATCCACGGTTCCGCCGTGTACTCTTGCTCTAAACCTACTAAGACAAAAGTTTGACTGAGTACAAAAGTACTCAGTGTATATAAAATCCAACCAACAACATAGTATACCTGCACTTAGTTAGAACCATATCCATTAACATAATAACAAAATTAGAGTGCGGAAGAACATGTGCTCATATACATCATATCATCATCTTGACTTATGTACTTGTGAGAACCTTAGACTTAGAAGACAACATACTTATGAGATGCTTATGCTTATGAGACCACGTGCTTGTGAGATGCTTATGCTTATGCACTTATTCAGATCATACACTTATTCAGATCCCTCATTGGGCTTATTCAAAATGACAGGCATATGCAATGCTTGTGCTTATGAGACCACGTACTTGTGAGATGCTTATGCTTATGTACTTATTTAGATCATATACTTATTCAGATCCCTTATTGGACTTATTCAGAATGACAGGCGTATGCAATGCTTATGCTTATGAGTCTTGAGCAACTTATTCAGAACATGCACTTATTTAGATCCCTCATTGGCCTTATTTAGAACTTCAGGCGTATGCAATGCTTATGCTTGTGGTCCACATGTGTGACTTGTGAAACTCTTATCTTAACATACACGTGCACTTGTGCATAAGTGTCGTAATTAACATTTGAGTCGGTCAAATGCTTAGATTCCAATCTCCCACTATAGAAACTCCACTATACTGTCCCATACCAAATAGTTAGAGAATTCTGGATTTGAAAGATTTTCCTCTAATTAATGGCTTACCCGAATATCAATTACCAAGCAAAATAATTAAGCATAACTTAATAAACATTCATATATGAATACCTTATCATGACTCTTAGCATAATTCGTAATTAATTTCCAACCATTCCATAGAGTCCTATTTATACTTATCAACTTAAACATTTCCACAAACACCTTAGGTATATACTTTATGAATACATTGCCCTTTCTCATTTCCTACATTTCACCATTCCATAATCCATCCATACAACCCAACACAATCCACATCCATACAATCATCCCATCCTCCATAGTAATTCTCATCCTTCATATATTTCATCCATAATAGTTCATAGAATTCCAATCCATATTCACAAATTAATTTCCATACAAATAATCCATATTCTATATTCTACAATCTCACTATACTCCATCCATACATTTCATCTACATTATTAATTCATATTTCCATCCATAATAGCTTACTTCATACAAAATTGGGGAAAAACACATCTAATCTCTATTTCTATCATATTAACATTCACAAAACATTATAATAAAGTTGATTTGGATAGTATATCGACCTTAGGGATCATGCCCTTGGATCCAAATCGCTCCCAAGAAGCTTTGAGGAAGATCTCCAAGCTAATCTCCTTCCTCTTTAAACAAAACTCTTCTTCTCCAAGCCAAAACCCTCTTAGTACCCTAGGTTCTTACTCTTCCTTTGCTAAACTAGGTTAGAAAAGGTTTGGAAACCTAAAATCCTTGAAATAGGGTCTCTATTTATAGCCCCAATAGATAAAACCCCCTAAAAACGCTGTTTTAAGAGAAAAATTGGACGCGAGTGCGATTGATCGCACTATAGGTGTGATTGAGCGCACTTAGACCTGAAAGGACTATAAAAAACTTGCCTGTATTCGATTGATCGCAGCTCCCCCGGATTCTGACTGATTTTACCCTGCTTTGGTATTTTGACAATAACATTTGACTCGTTCATCATATTTTAACGATTCAACTTGCGTTGGACTCGTATTTCAAAGGGAAACAACTTTTATGTTTTACAAAAATCATAATTTTGACTAAATGGGCTCTAAATCTGACAGATCTGTAATTTCATCAGACAAAACATTAGAAAACCCACTTTTGACTTAGCTTAGGCTCAAAATCAAGAAAACCATTAAACATCAACCTCGAAGAGGGTTCCAATACCTTTCTAATGGTTCAAGAATAACTCAATTCCGATAAATGGTGACAAAATTAGAACTTCTTAAAGTTCAGGGTGTTTTAAGACCTCCCTCTCTTTACAACTTTGATTAAGCCTAGATCACACCACACTAATTAGATATAAATACACATGCATTAAAATATGGTAAAAGACTAAAATACCCTTAATACTTCATAAAAAACATTAAAAAGATTCGGGTCTCTATATAAGGTATTGACAAGGTGTGTTATGTCAATGCTCACCTGGGATGTCAAGGACACACGAGGTGTCGAAAGGGGGACATGTGAGGTGTCGATAATGTGTTATGTCGATGCTTACCTGGGATGTCAAGGACACACAAGGTGTTGAAAGGGGGACATACAGGAGGGAATGCCGCAGTATGAAGAGATTGTCAAGGGGCACACAGGATGTCAAGGACACACGGGGGTGTCGAAGGGGACATGCAAAAGGTAATGTTGTGGTATGATGAGATTGTCAGGGGGTACATAAGATGTCAAGGACACACGGGGGTGTCGAAGGGGACATGCAGGAGGTATTGTTGTATGACGAGATTGTCAAATGATACACAGGATGTCTGGGGACATGCATGAGGTAATGCCACGGTATGACGAGATTGTCAAGGGGCACACATGATGTCAAGGACACATGGGGGTGTCGAAGGAGACATACAGGAGGTACTGTGGTATGGTGAGATTGCCAAGGGATACACAGGATGTCTGGGGACATGTAGGAGGTAATGCCGCAGTATGATGAGATTGTCTAGGGGTACACAAGATATCAAGGCACACGGGGGTGTCGAAGGGGACATGCAGGAGGTACCATGGTATGGTGAGATTACCAAGGGATACACAGGATATCTGGGGACATGCAGGAAGTAATGCCGTGGTATGATGAGATTGTCAAGGGGTACACAGGATGTCAATGACACATGTGGGTGTCGAAAGGGTGTGGCATGTCCAAAAGGCATTAGCCGGATTGATTTTGAAATGGTCCAGAGACTTTAAATGTTGATGATGTCATGCAGGGTGTAAAGGCGAGGACATTTTCCCATGATTCTGTTGACTACGACTTACATGGATGCGTGGTGTCGGTTTCTCTGCTTGTCTTGTCGGGGCTGCTTGATGCAAGTTGGTATGACCAGGTTTCGGTACCAGAAGCTCTGTTTTAAAAAATATTTTTAGAAAAGTGTTGGACTTTTTACAAAAGTTTTTTACTTTAACAGAAAGAATGCTTAGATTGCTTTTAGATTTTCCAGAAAAATGCCTTTGCTAGGGCTTAGAGGACTTTGTAGTCTGTCTTTTACTATCAGAAAGTGGAATATGACCCAGAAGAGGTTTTGTCACCGCTGGGGATGGTTGGTGCTAGACCTACTTGTCTTGCTGCCGCTGGAGAGCGTGGACTTTGGCTAGGGAGAAGCTTGCTGCAGAGTAATTTTGGAAGCTTCTAGACTCTTGTTGGGGAGAGTATGGCAGAGAGAAATTGGAGGCTTCTACTAGGGATCCGCTGGGGGATTTGGACATTGTCGTAGACTACTGCTGGGGATCTCCTGGGGAGTGGAACTCTGCTGGAGACCACTACCGGGGAATCTGTTTCTTAGTGCCATCTACTGGGGACCTACGGGGATTGTTAGGAATTCGGTGAGACTAATTGCTGCTGGATTTTATTGTCAAACCGCTATTCAGCTTTTCTCCATTTTTTATCCTTGGAATGACCAAGTTATGGGGTTCGCATAATTTTTGCGCAATGAGGCCATTGCCGATTTTCCTCATGCATGCGAAGCTGGTTGATTTTTATCCCTTTTTTGCCCTTAGTCCAAGACTAAGTCTAGGGTCGCGTAATTTTTGCGCAATGAGGCTACTGCTGGATAGTTCTTCTCCCTTCATTGCCTTGAATGGCGCTTTTCTGACGATTGTGTTCCGCTGAGGATGTAAATGTGATACTACGCTTGCACTCGTAGTTTCTTGGGATCTACGAGGACTTAGAGTGAGACAAAATGTAGGCTAGGGGCCTAAAGTTTGGGACACCCTATGATTTCCATTGTTGCAGTTGATCTTTTCTCTTTTGGGGCCTCCTCCCACTCTACTTGACTTTGTACTCTCCTGGAGATTTGTACTTTGGGATTTTCGGCAGAGATTTTTTTTTTGTTTGGCTCCGCTAGGGAATTTGAGAGAGGTTGTCTCTGCTAGGGATATTTTTTGGGAGAACTTGTCTCTGCTTTAGGAAGGCTTTCGAGAGAGGTTGTCCGAAAAGATTTCTGTTGGGGAAAGAGTCTGGAGAGGTTGTCTCTGTGGGTTGAGAATGTTTCAACTTCTATTTTGGGTTTTCCTTTGTTGGAAACTTTGTACCCTAGAGAGTCGATTTGACTGGGGAAGTCGAGAGGATTTTTGATCTGTTTGGAGAAGGTTGACTCTATGGGGAGACTTCAGAGAGGCTTTAACTCCACTGGGGATGGTTTAGGAGATGTCTGGATCCTTTTAGTGACAACACCTGATTGTTAGGTTACCTATGTACCCTTTGTAGGATTAGGTCATGACGTAGTTTAGGAAAATACCATAGAGGGCAAGGAAGGGTGCCCCTGAAAAGATTTTATAAAAGAAGGGCTATCAGGCTCAAGGGGGCTAACTAGCGGATTTCATTTATTTGAAAACGGGTTTACATTACTGGGAATAAGGAGTGTGCCAAAGATGGCCTCCTGTCATTTTTCAGAGAATCTACAAGTGCAATGCGCCTATCAGATCTAGACCCTAAGCGTAGTATCATTTAACTTTGTCCATGTTGACGAGGTCTTCGTCATCCATATGTCCGAGTCGAAGGGCGCTGCCGGAGAATTTATCTCGAATGATGTATGGGCCTTCATAGTTAGGTGTGAACTTACCCCTCGAGTCAGGGCAGTTTGGCAACATTTTTCAGAGAACTAGGTCACCAACTTCAATGCTTCGTGGCTTGACCTTCTTGTTGAATGCTCTAACCATGTGCCTCTGGTAGGCCTAAGAGTGATTGATGGCTTTCAGTCGCCGCTCTTCGATCAAATTCAGCTGTTCATACCGGGTCTATGCCCCTTTTGCTTCTGAAATTTTTCGCTTCCATTAGCACCCGAAGTGATACTTCACTAGGGAGGACTGCTTCCATACCATAAGCCAGAGAGAATGGTGTTGCCCCAGTTGAGGTTCGGATGGACATTCTGTAGGCCAGGAGTGCGTATGGGAGCATCTCATGCCAGGCAGTGAATTGGTTGCCATTTTCTCTATTATTTTCTTTATGTTCTTGTTAGCGACTTCAACAGCACCATTGGTCTATGGCCTGTATGGTGTGGAGTTGTGATGCTTTATTTTGAATTTCTGGTAGAAATATGTCATCCCCTTATTGCAGAAATTGAGAACATTGTCTGTCACAATCTCAAATAGGACATCGTATCGGCAGATGATGCCCTTTTTTAGAAAACGCTGAACCATGGAGGCTGTGACATTGGCATAAGAGGCTGCCTCGACCTATTTTGTGAAGTAATTGATTGCTACCAGGATGAATCAATGTCCGTTTGATGCTTTCAGGGTTATAGGCCCGATGACGTCGATGCCCCAAGCTGAGAATGGCCATGGAGCGGTGAGGTTGTGCAGCCTGGTTAGCAGTGCATTGATCCTGTTGGCATAGATTTGGCATTGATGACACTTTTGTACATACTGGCAACAGTCAGTTCCATTGTAGACCATTAGTAGCCCAGTCTGAGTATCTTATTGGAGAGCATCAACCCGTTCATGTGGGGGCCGCAAGTTCTTCCGTGAACTTCTTCTACTACCTGTGCAGCTTCATGAGTATCGAGGCATCTGAGCCAGATCACATTTGGTGATCTCTTGTGCAATATTCCTCCTGAGAGGAAAAATTGAATTGCTAGTCTTCTGATTGCCCGATGGTCTATTTTGGTGGCATTGAGTGGGAAGGTCCCGTCCTCGAGATATTGTTTAATATCTATATACCAAGGCTTGTTGTTTGATACCTCTTCTATCTCAAGGTAGTAGGCAGGCTGATCCTGTTGCTAAATTTTGATTGGCCAGAGCATGATGCCCCTAGGGATCTGAACCATGGAGGCGAGAGTGGCCAATGCATCGGTAAATCTGTTATAGTTCCTAGACCTGTGACTGAAGCTAATTCTTCTGAACTGAGTGATTAGTAAGTTGAGGTAGGTCAGGTACGGGACTAGCCTTGCTTCTCGGATGGCCCAAGATTCATTTGCCTGATTGATTACCAAAGAAGAGTCATCGTAGATGTCTATCTCTTCAATCCCGATGCCCAGAGCTTCTTTTAGTCCGATTATGCATGCCTTGTACTCTGCTTCATTGTTTGAACATCGGAATTTTAGCTTGACTAAGATTGGGAGGTGAGCTCCCTTAGGAGAGATCAGGACTGCTCCTGCCCCATGCCCATAACTATTTACCGCTCTGTTAAAGTACAACTCCTAATCAAGGTGTTCCTGCGCTTCAGATTCTCCATACAGGATGGCTTCATATGGGAATTGATCATGTATTGAAACATAGTCTTGTGCTAGACTATGAGCCAGGTGATCTGCAATCGCCTTGATTGACTTCTGAGTCATGTACGTGATGTTAAATTCAAATAAGATCATGAACCATCGGGCTGTCCTCCCTGTGGTGCCTGGCTTTTCCAGGAGGTACTTGAGTGGGTCCATCCGGGATATCAGGATAATCGGGTAAGAAAGTAGATAATGCCGCAGACGCTGAGTAGCCCAGACCAATGCCAAACAAGTTTTCTCAAGCGGACTGTACCTCTCTTCATACTCTAGCAGATGCTTACTGATGTAGTAGATGGCTTGCTTTGTTCTGCCTGTCTAGTCATGTTGTGCCAAGATGCACCCCATGGAGGTTTCTTGCACTGAGATGTAAAGCAGTAGTGGTCGTCCTGGTGTAGGAAGCACAAGTACTAGGGGATAGAGAAGATACTACTTTATTCTGTCAAAGGCTTCCTGGCACTCATCTGTCCAAACTGTTGGTACGTTCTTCCGGAGAAGCTTGAAGATTGTCTTGCATATCAGAATAAGCTAAGAAATGAATCGACTGATGTATTGAATTCTACCAGGAATCCACAAATTTCCTTTTCACTTTAGGGAGTGGGCATTTCGATGACAGCTCTGGCTTTAGCTAGATCGATCTCGATGCCACTTTTACTGACTCTAAAGCTGAGGAGCTTTCCTAATGAGGCTCTGAAGACAAATTTGGCCAGATTCAGTCTTAGGCCGAACTCTCTGAATCTGTCACATAGCTTCCTTAGGTCTTCATGGTGTTGCCTGACAGTAAGTGATTTGACGATCATGTCATCCACGTAGACTTCAGCTGACTTGTGGATCATGTCGTGGAATAGTGCTGTCATGGCCCTCTGGTAGGTTACCCTTGCATTCTTGAGTCCGAATGACATTACATTGTAACTGAATGTGCCCTAAGGTGTGATGAAAGAGGTTTTTCCATGTCTTCTTCTGCCATTTTAATTTGGTTGTATCCAGAGAAACCATCCATGAACGAAGTGTCTCATATCTTGCTATATTGTCGACCAGGATGTCGATGTGCTGGAGAGAGAAATTATCTTTAGGGTTTGCCCTATTTAGATTTCTGTAGTCGATACACATACGGACCTTACCATCCTTCTTAGGTACCGGTACAATGTTGGCTAACCATTTAAGGTAGGTTGCTACTATTAGGAAGCTTGCTTTGATCTACTTCTCCACCTCTTCCTTGACCTTCTGCGACCATTCGGGCCTCATTCGTCTCAGTTTCTACTTAATTGGTCTGACTTCAGGGTTTAGAGGCAGTTTATGTACCACTAATGTTGGGTCCAGGCCAAGCATGTCTGCATATGACCAGGCGAAGATGTCACTATAGCTCTTTAGGAAGCTGATCATGTCTGTTTTCTATTGTGGGCTCATGGATGTGCCGATCTTGACGAGCTGAGGGTTGTTTTCAGAACCAAGGTTTATGGTCTCAATGTCCTCGATGTTCAACTACAGGATCCCTTCATTGTGCACTAGGAGGTCCAGAATCTCTTGAGGCAGTTTCTCTTCCTGTTCTGAGTCATACTCAACTTTCGAAAATTTAAGGAGGGTTTCGGGGATAGCCTTATCAGGGGTGATTTCCTGACAAATCATTAAGCTTAGTTTTGTATGCTTTTTGTTATTTTTGTTGGCTTCAGGACACTAAGCCTTCCAGGGGAAGAGTCTGTGTGATTTCGTCATTAGTCGATGAAAATATTTTATGCAAAACATATTTTTGAGTCAAAATATCAGATTTTATTTTGATAAAACAATGATTGTTGTTTACAAAAGGCTGACTCAACAAAAGGAGGCTGACAATGGCCGATATTTGGATTTTGCAATGGGAGCAAAAGAGAAGTTAGAAGGAGAAGAAGAATGGTGCTTCGGTCACTGCTTGATCGAACCAACCTGTCCTATAACTTGCTTGCCCCGACCCTGAATGGCCTCGATTGTGAGAGCCTCGGTCCACCAATGGATCAGTGGTTGGCTACTGGATGATGCTTCGGCACTATTGGAGAGGGTGCAGACCTGCTCTCCAGTTGGATCTTTTGCTTCTGTGGCGTCTTTGATAGTCAGCTCGCCGAACATCTGTGCCATGCTGAATACTTGTGGATCTGGAATCCCTGAAGACTCGGCATTGGGCTGGGGGTTTGAGATTTTAGCAACTGGTGCAAGACGGGTATTAGGGTAGGGTTTGAATGTCCCTATCGGGAAGGTTACAGAGATGTGGGGTTGGGGCTCTAGTTTCGCCGACCAGCTATTTTTCTTCGTCAGCTTGGAGAGATAGTCTTTATACTTGGGCTTGTACCCCAATCTGAATGGCGGCATGTAGCGAGGAGGTACGTATCTCTTCTTCATGCCCTAGTTTCTGACTCCCAGTCCTGACCCCGTTGGTAGTTGATTTTGGCCATCATCTCGACAAATGGTGGCACTTTTTGTTTGCTTTGCTCTTCGACCTGGGCGATAGAACTGACTTGATCAAACTGGTATGTCATGAAGACGGTACCTTGCCTCATCTCCTGGATGTCCTCGAAAGAACTTGTCATCTCCTCTGAAGGGATCACGACCAAGAGGTCATCCTGGATGAATTTGATTCTTTGATGAAGAGAGGAGGTAATGGCTCCGGTCGTGTGGATCCATGGCCTCCTGAGGAGTAAGGTGAATGATGTTGGCATATTCACGACTTCGAAATTGGTTGTAAACTGAGCGGGTTTGACCCCGATGGTCAAGTCGATGTCACCCAGATTCTGCCTTGTCGAGTTGTTGAAAGCCCTGATTGTCATGAGTCTCTTTTTCACCTGACTGAGGTCCAACCCTAGGCTTTGCAGTGTAAACAGAGTGCAGACATTGAAGCCAGAGCCATTGTCGATTAGCACCGATGATAAAGTTTTGTCCATGCACTGAACTATAATATAAAGAACCCGGGTGCGATCTCTGTCACTATCTAGTATTTCCTCTTACTGGAAGGAGATGATCCTTGATTTGAGCACTTGCCCTACCATATGCCCTAGTTTCTCGCGCATGATGTCTGGCGTTACATGAGCATTGTTAAATACCCAAAGTAGCTGCTTCCAGTGATGCTCAGAAGTCAGGAGAAGACCCAGGATAGAGATCTTCACCGGCACTTTCCTCGAATGCTACGTAATATTGAACTCTTTTGCCTTTTCTAGTATTTTCAATAGAATTACCGAGTCTACTACTTCTTTTTTTGGGTTTGCCACCCTTGCTTTCTCTTTCTCTACCCCTTTTGCTAGCTCAACCACCGGAGGTTGGTACACCCGGCCTGACTGGGTAAGGTAGGCTATGCTCTTGCTCTCGAGGATGGGGGAGTGAAGAGCGAGTACTCAATCGAGGTTAAAAGGCAGAGATGGGATGTAAGGGATCCAGATGGGGCTTGTAGAAAAGGAGGCTTAAGATGGGGCCGTGGGTCAGTTTGCAGGGCAAGGGATAGTGTAGATGATCTATTCAGATATAGGGATCTATACTGGAGACTGGATGGTCTGTATGTTTGATTGAGAAATTGGGATTATAACTAAAGGCTGGTACGAGAGTCTGATTACGCTGTCGTTCATTGCGGGTGTGCTGGGTCTCGACTGCCCTACCCCGGGCTCTTCCCACTCAATAAAGTTCACCTGATTGTTGTGTGGGGTAGTGGCGCTTGATTAATACTGGTGTTACCAGGGGCCAGTTCAACCTTACCCTCTTCCAAGAGATCCTGGATGGCACACTTCAGGCCGATGCAATAGTTAGTTGCATGGCCTGGGCCTCGATGAAAGGCGTAGTGATGATCGGCTTAGTAATTTTTGTTTTGTTTATCAGGAGGCAAGAGAGGTGTAAGCACCCCAATTTTGCACCCCTTTATCTCCTTACATACATCTAAAATCCCTTTTAAAAATCCTTTTTTAAAACCCTCTTTTCACGTGCTTCGATTTCCGAGAAATGCCCCTTAGGTAAAAAACTGACCAAAATGTCCCTAGGGTGAAAAATGACCAAAATACCCCTGAAAAAGTGCGAAAAAGTTTTCATTTTGTTTAAAATGATTTCATAAAATTTTTGGTAAATTTTGGCTATTTTTGGAGTTAAATTAAACTTAAAACGGTTGAAATTGACCGAAATGCCCCTGGAGTGTAAATTGACCAAAACGCCCCTGAAAAGTTCTGAAAAATCCACGTTTTATCTGAAATATTATTCTGGATTTTACCAGTTCAATTTTGACTATTTTTGGGCTCAAAATGTGCTTAAGACTATAAAAACAGTTTTTTGGCAAATAGGAGTATAAACAAAAAAACCAAAAAATCAGTTTTTTGAAGGGCCAAACAGACCCTAAGGGGCAAGCTCGCCCTTTTAAAAGGCGCGGGACCATGTCGGCCCCTTTTCCATGGCAAACTTCATTTTTTATTATTATTTTTGTTCACAATTAAATATATTAAAATCGCGCCGTTTAAAAAGGCGCGGATTTAAAAATATCGCGTTGCCGACGCGTTGCCGACTCACTGTTCATACCGCTTTACTATTCATTAAAATATAATAAATCGCGCCCTTTAAAAAGGCGCGGGCACTATTCCGAGACCCTATAAATACCCCTCCTCCCTTCCTTCAAAAATCATTCATTTTCACTCCTCTCTCCTTGGTTTTTCGAGTTTCATTTCCGAAACACTAAATTTTTAGTTTTTTTGGAGAATCCATCTTTGTCCGAAAGTTCGGCGTACTTTCGGGCAGGTAATCCCTCTATCCCTAGTCTTGCTTTCAAGTTTTTAGCTTTATTAATTGCTTAGTTTCTAGTTTTGTCTTTAATTTCTAGTTTAGACTGCTTGCCTGTCGAACCTCTCCCCAAATTCCAGTTCAAATATAGCCTCGCCTAGTCGAACCTCTGCCCAAATTCCGGTTCAAATATAGCCTTGCCTAGTCGAACTTCTGCCCAAATTCCTGTTCAAATATAGCCTCGCCTAGTCAAACCCCTGCCCAAATCCCGGTTCAAATATAGCCTCGCCTAGTCAAACCTCTGCCCAAATCTCGGTTAAAAACTAGCCTCGCCTAGTCAAACCTCTGCCCAAATCCCGGTTAAAAACTAGCGCTGCCTAGTCGAACCTCTGCCCAAAATCCCAGTTCAAAACTTGCCTTGCCTAGCCAAACCTCTGTCCGATTAAAGCCCTAGTTAAACCCAGTTAATCCCAGTCAACTCTAGTTAAATCTTAGTTAATCCCAGTTAAACCCAGTTAACCCTAGTTAACCCCAGTTAATCCCAGTTAATCCCAGTAAGCCCAGTTAATCCCAGTTAAACCCAGTTAATCCCAGTTAATCCCAGTTAAACCCAGTTAACCCTAGTTAACTCCAGTTAATCCTAGTTAAACCCAGTTAACCCTAGTTAATTCCAGTTAACTCTAGTTAAACTCTGATTAAGCCCTAGTTAACCCTAGTTAAACTCTAGTTAAACCCTGATTAAGCCCTAGTTAACCCTAGGTAAACCCTAGTTAAACTCTAGTTAAACCCAATCTATTCAAACCCTCGTCAGAGCCTCAATTCAAATCCCTACCTCGTCAGGCTCCTCAGCACGAGCTTAAAAGGCCACCTCGCTCCTCAGCACGAGCTTAAAAGGCCACATCGCTCCTCAGCACGAGCTTAAAAGGCCACCTCGCTCCTCAAATAGGAGCAACAACCCTCAAACCTTTCAATCACCCGCAAACCAGTCCAATCAAATCAAACCATCAACTCCTTTCCGGAACTACGTGTGGCTTGATTCTACTAATTGTGGATACGTAGGCAACCCTGATCGGGTTCAGCTCTCCCTAGGATAGAATCCCTATTCCGTTTCTACTCTCTCCATCTCAATTCATGTATTTCATTTAATATTACATTGCTCAGCATATAGATAAAATTGCAAGTTTCTTTATGGTTTCCTTTATTTGATTCAGACTTAGGGAGTAGGTAACCATCTTCGAATGGGAGTTTAGGGGTGCCTAACACCTTCCCCTAATTCAACTGAATCCCTTACCCTGACCTCTGATTTTCAGACTAAGCCTTATCCAACAATTTTAGGGACCTATTTCCCTCAGAACTAGATAGGTGGCGACTCTCTTTTCAATAACAATGAATCACTATTCCTTATCGGGATTTATCCTGATCGGGAAGGGAGGTTAAAATCCAGGTACTCACAGCTGGCGACTCTGCTGGGGACTCTGGTTTCGCAGACCAGTATTCAAACCAAAACCTAAGTCTCAATCAAGTACCGGAAACCACATCAGAAATTTTCAGTTTCATCTATATGCTATTTCATTCATTATTATTAAAACCTCGGACATTTGTTTGCAAAACTTAGCAACATTCCTAGGGTTCCATTTTTATTCATTGCTTGATTTTGATTGATGCATTCATATTCATTGCATAATAGAATAAAAACCATTCTCCTATCTAGCTGGATCCGGTAAGCTTACAATCGAGGGATGGTTATCCCCGATGCTGGAGCCCAAAGATCTGTGGAAAGTACTGGTTGTAGACCGAGAGATGGTTATCTCCGGTTAACGTAGCTGGTCTTTCCCACTTGCACCAATCATCCCTTTTCAGGTATGTTCTATACCGGGGAGTCGTATATACGGTCAAGTGCTCCTCAACCTTATAGTCAAAACCCTGCATACACCAGCATAAGCATGTAGACCATAGGTTCTGTGTGGGCATAAACTAGTAGTTACCCGTCAGGAGGGACAACCTTATCCCTATTTTTGCTACTAGTTTAGGCCACTCCTACATCATTTATTAGATATAGGGACACTCGTGTCCTTATACCTAAACCAATTTGGAGCTTGTGTGAGCCCTGCTTGATTCTTATTGTAAATTACTTCATTCTTGAATGTTTTCCATGTTTTTATATACATATATATATACATTCATCTTAGGTTAGATATGTCTAAATTTTGTCCGCATCATGTAGATGGCAGGTCCTTTACGTTCTCATAACCTTGTCAATCTGCGGGAACGCCCAGGATGTGAATCTTCAGTATTATCAATCATCTCCACCCTCACATCGGAGCAAAGAATGGTTTGGCAACAGGAGTACCATCTGGGGTACACTCTAGAGCTAAGCAGAATAAATCCAGACTGGCGCCTTCTTCAAGCTGCTATCCATTGTTGGGACGAAAGGACGATGACCTTCCATTTCGGTAAACAGGAGTTGTGTCCAACATTGGAAGAGATCAGTCACATTTCGGGTCTTAACTTAGGAGAAGATATTGTGTTTCCACAACACCAAGGGAATTATAAGCGGACGCTGGCCAGGTTTGTAACGCCCCAAAATACCCCCTAGGAGTTTAGGGATATTTTAGGTGTCACACTGCGAACCTATCAAACCATCCTGTAATGCACAAGATAAAATACAGTACTCATAACGATAATCAGAGCGCGGAAGCTATCATATATGTGGAAGCGTAAACAAATTTTCATTTCTTCTGATGATCCAAAATAGTATTCCAAGTTAACATAAATACAAGACATGTCTAAGCCTAAGGTGGACAGGCCCACCTATCAAAATATCAAAATACACCAAACCCTCTCATACTCTCCCCTCAACAGTAGTCGAGGTATGGCCACGCATCGAGGTCTCGGTCCGCCTGAGACTGAAATGGGATAGCCGACTCTCTCTCCTCTGTATACTCTTCCTCGACCCAAGGCTCTGGGTCGAGGGCTCCCTCAGTACCTGCCGACATGAAAGTACGGCTGAGCATGGAATACTCAGCGAGTACAAGCTACTAGCAGACCATAACAATAACAAAAACGCATAATAGTAATATCATACAAGCAGTAATAGAAACATCACAAAGAAACAGTATAGGGCATGACACAATACAAGCATCCTGACGTGCGTACATGAATGCGAAAATGCCGATAAAACTCATGCTTCAAACCCTTGTCATGTCCCGGTATGCCTCGTAGAAATCCTGTATGCGTGCATGCATGAATGCATGATCATCATCTTGTAAACTTCCATCTTGTAACTTTCATCTTGTAAACTTGTGAGCCAGAGGCTAGCACCCGAATCTCCCTGGGCTGCCAACCTCCTTGATATGCAATGCACTTGTGAGCCAGAGGTTAGTACCCGAATCCTCCCTGGGCTACCAACCTCCTTGTTATGAAATGCACTTGTGAGCCAGAGGCTAGCACCCGAATGTCCCTGGGCTACCAACCTCCTTGTTATGCAATGCACTTGTGAGCCAGAGGCTAGCACCCGAATCCTCCCTGGGCTACCAACCTCCTTGTTATGAAATGCACTTGTGAGCCAGAGGCTAGCACCCGAATGTCCCTGGGCTACCAACCTCCTTGTTATGCAATGCACTTGTTGTTTATTATATGCACATGCTCTTGAAACCTCGGTTCATGCTATCATGCGTGCTCATGTGCGTGCCAATAATAACAATCGTGGGAATGCGCTTAACAAAAGAGATATGGCATTACAATTCAATTCATAATATTAGCATAGGTAACTTAAGTAATGCACATGACATTGGATCAATTCATAGTTTATAAGAACACATGCATAAAACCTATTTCCATTTTCTTCATCTAAGTCGTTTATTCATAGTTTAGGCATTTTGTCAAACACAACACATGCAATGTTTCTTAATAATTCATCTTGTTCTTTTTAGCGTATATTTTCCATCCAAACATCAAGGTAAGTTCATTATTGGTAAAATACCCATCCACCATTTCCATCACATACATCACACAACATACATCTCGGCATCCAATCGCCACATCCAACATTCCATCCACACCTTTTCCATTATCTTGTTTATATTTAATGGGGGATAACACATTTCATAAGGAGGAAAACATAATATAAAGAATCACATTTTTATATGGAAAACCTAGATTTTTGCTAGGGTAAGTTAGTAGGGTGTACTAACCTTGAATCAAGGCTTGATCCTTAGTAGAAACCTTGATTGAAGCTCCAACTTGCAAGAAGAAAGATCCTTGCTGGAAGAAGGCTTAGTGTGGGGAAAACAACCTTGAAGTTGCCGTAGAAAACGCTGCCCTAGCTTGGAGAATGCACCTCCACACGAGCTTGAGTTGAAATCTTGAAGAAAACGTGCTTGGGGACGATCTAGGGTCTTCACCCCTTTGATTTCTTCTCCAAAAGCAACCTAGGTTTAGGAAACCCTTTTCTCTTCTCTCTTATCTCCCAAATCTCTCTAAGTATAGTGAATGATGCCCTAAGGCTCGGGCAAGCCTTAAGGAGAAAGGGTTTAACCCCCAAAAGACGATAAAGCCCTTACTGAAATTTCTGCAAAAACGCGAAGACCGAGCGATCGGTGGTTATGACCGATCGATCGGTTGCCTACCGAGCGATCGGTGTTCTTGACCGAGTGACCGGTCAAAAACATGCTCTCTGGAAAATTTCCCCATACAAAATTTCTGACCGTGCGATAGCTACCGATCGATCGGTTATGGACCAATCGATCGCTGACTGGACCGAGCGATCGGTCTCCTGTATGTCTGGACTGTTTTGACCATATCTTTTGACTCGCTTGTCGGATTTCGACGATTCAACTTGCGTTGGATCCGTCTTTCGAAAACGCACATTTCTGACATTTCGGAATTTCCGATTTCTCCCTTATTTATTAATTAGACTACAAAAACGGCCAATTAGCTACGAAGGTGCTATTCATAAGGATGAAAAAGTCCGGGGTGCTACATTCTCCCCCCCTTACAAAAATTTCGTCCCCGAAATTTGGACGATACATACATGCACAAAATCAAAACAAAATTACAAGCCATATTCACAAGTCTATTCAAACAACTCGGGATACTTTGCTTTGACTTCAGCTTCACGCTCCCACGTGGCTTCTTCTCGTGCATGATGTTGCCATTGCACGAGGACTAGCGGAATAGTCTTGTTGCGAAGCACTTGATCTCTCCTATCCAAAATATGAACCGGCTTCGCAACTAAAGTGAGGTCCTCTCGGATCTCTATCGGATCAAGCTCGATGACATGAGAAGGATCCGAGATGTACTTCCGGAGCATAGAGACATGGAATACATTATGGACCGCCGCCATGTGAGCGGGCAAAGCAACACGGTAAGCCACCTCGCCAACTCGAGTAATGATCTCGTACGGACCCACATATCGCGGGCTAAGCTTGCCTCTCTTCCCGAATCGCATAACACCTTTGGTCGGTGAAATCCTTACAAACACAAAATCACCGACTCGGAATTCAAGATCCCTCCTTCGGTTGTCGGCATAGCTTTTCTGTCTATCTTGTGCGGTCTTTAACCTTTCCCGGATAAGCTTGACCCTATCCACGGTTTGTTCAATTAACTCGGGGCCCAAAATCTTTCTTTCTCCCACTTCATCCCAATACAACGGGGATCTACAACTCCTTCCGTACAAAGCCTCGAAAGGCGCCATTTGTATGCTCTCTTGATAACTATTGTTGTAAGCGAATTCCACGAAAGGTAGGTGACCTTCCCAACTTCCCTTGAAGTCTAGCATACATGCTCGGAGCATATCTTCAATAACCTGATTCACCCTCTCGGTTTGCCCGTCGGTCTGTGGGTGGAAAGCTGTGCTAAAGTCTAATCGGGAGCCCATTGCACCTTGAAAACTTTTCCAAAACCTGGATGTGAATCTTGGGTCTCTATCCGACACAATACTCACTGGCACCCCGTGTAATCGGACTATTTCCTTGATGTATAGCTCCGCTAACTGATTGGAGTTGAATGTAGTCCGGTACGGTAAGAAATGAGCGGACTTCGTGAGTCTATCAACAACTACCCATATAGCATCAGTCTTCCTAACCGTCTTCGGCAACCCCACGATGAAGTCCATAGAGATATGTTCCCATTTCCACTCGGGAATAGGGAGGGACTGCAAAAGACCCGCTGGTCTCAAATGCTCTGCTTTCACCTGTTGGGATACCAAACACCGTGCCACATACTCCGCAACCTCCCTCTTCATGTTTCGCCACCAAAAGTGACTCTTGAGGTTCCGGTACATCTTTGTCCCCCCGGGATGCACTGTATACTTAGACCGGTGAGCTTCGTCCATAATCTCTCTCCGAAGGTCTGCATTGGCTGGGACACAAAGCCTTCCCTTGAATGTAATAGCACCTCGGCTAGTGAGAGAGAAGTCCGTACTACCCTTGGCCACTTCCTTATCCCGGAAAGCCAACAAGTCAGTGTCTGTGGCTTGATACTCCTGGATCAAGTCTATAAGGTACGGCCGAACTGTAACATTTGCCAAAACCGGACTGCGGACAGAATCGTTCACACTGATGTCTAGATTTGCCAAATCGTCTAACAGTCTCCATTCCCGCACCAACATGTGAGCCAACAACCCCGATGGTTTCCTACTCAGAGCGTCTGCCACCACATTTGCTTTTCCCGAGTGATATTGGATAGTGCACTCGTAGTCCTTTAAGAACTCAATCCAACGCCGTTGTCGTAAGTTTAACTCTTTTTGGGAAAAGAGATACTTGAGGCTCTTGTGGTCCGTGTACACATAGAACTCCACCCCGTACAGATAATGTCGCCAAATTTTAAGTGCAAACACGACCGCCGCAAGCTCCAAGTCGTGAGTGGGGTAGTTCTTTTCATGCTCTTTCAACTGCCTTGATGCATAGGCAATGACCTTCTTGTGTTGCATTAGGACACACCCGAGTCCAACATGCGAGGCATCACTGTACACCTCATACCCAAAAGGTCCAGATGGCACAGTAAGGACAGGGGCTGTGGTGAGGCGTTTCTTCAACTCTTGGAAACTTACTTCACATCGGTCACTCTAACTGAACTTTGCATTTTTCCTTGTCAAGTAGGTGAGAGGTGCAGCCAGACTGGAGAATCCCTCCACAAATCTCCGGTAGTAGCCTGCCAATCCGAGGAAACTACGTATCTCCGTGACGCTCTTGGGCCTCTCCCAACTCATGACTGCCTCAACCTTGGCTGGATCTACAGAAATGCCCTCGGCCGACACCACGTGTCCAAGAAATGCGACCTTCTCTAACCAGAACTCGCACTTACTCAATTTGGCATATAGCCTATGCTCTCTCAACATCTCCAGAGCAAGGCGGAGGTCTCGCGCGTGATCTTCCCGTGTCTGGGAATACACCAAAATATCATCAATGAATACAATCACGCATCGATCCAAGTAAGATCGGAACACCCGGTTCATCAAATCCATGAATGCCGCCAGTGCATTCGTCAGCCCAAAAGGCATGACAAGGAACTCGTAATGCCCATACCGAGTCCTAAAAGCCGTCTTCGGAACATCTTCCGCCTTGATCCTTAATTGATGATACCCCGATCTAAGATCAATTTTGGAGAAGAATCTCGCTCCCTTCAGTTGGTCGAACAAGTCATCGATCCTTGGCAAGGGATAACTATTCTTGATAGTTACCTTGTTCAACTGACGGTAGTCTATACACATTCTCATCGACCCGTCTTTCTTCTTTACAAAAAGGACCGGAGCTCCCCACGGTGACACACTTGGTTGGATGAAACCAAGTTGTTGTAACTCCTCAATTTGCTTCTTCAATTCTTCAAGCTCTATCGGGGCCATTCTATATGGGGCTCTTGAAATTGGAGCGGTGCCCGGAGTAAGCTCTATAGCGAACTCAATCTCCCGATTCGGAGGTAACCCGGGAAGTTCCTCCGGAAACACATCCAAGAAATCACTCACGACCGGAATGGCCGAGGAGTTTTGTGCTTCTAGGTTTGTTACACTCAAGGCTGCGAGGCGAGCAATGTCCCTCTCTCTTAATCCTCGGAAGTGAAAAGGCTTACCCCCTTCCGGCTTGAAATTCACCATCTTCTCAAACACGCAACATGCCCGTGATGGTTTGACAACCAATCCATCCCTAAGATGACATCAAAATCCAAGTCTTGAAAATCTAGGACGATGAGATCGGCTAACAGTTCATTCTCCCCCACTTGAACCACACTATCCCCGAATATCTTGTCCGTATCAACTGACTTGCCGAGTGGAGTTGCAATGGTCAACTCCTGCTTTAACGGAGTAGCCTCAGTCAAAAATCCCTTTGCGAAACTAGGCGACACAAAGGAGTGAGTGGATCCTGTGTCGATCAACACTCGGGCAAGACATTCGTTCACTAACAAAGCGCCTGTGCGATTAAGTGACTACTATTAGTAGATTTCAAACAACAAGCATCATACATAGGTAACCCTTAGTATAGAAAAAACTCACAAAGCAAATCATAGAAATTTTACACAATTTAAATTCTAGAATTCGTGCTTACCTTGCACGACATCGTCGGATGCACGTGCGTCTCTCTCGGATAAGGCAAAGACTCGGCCCTGTGTGGCTGGGCGAGGAGGCCGGGTAGACTGTGAGGCCCTCGAAGCTTGAGAAGAGCTGGGCTGAGATGCCTGCCTAACCGGGGGCCTGCTCCCTGAAGACTGAGTTGGCAATTGACGCCGGGGACAATCTCTGACCATGTGGCCTTGGTCACCACAATGGAAGCAACTTCCTGAAACTCTCCGGCATTCTCCCGCTGGATGCCTCCTCCCACAAAGAGTGCAAACATCATGCAAATAGGAGGACGGAGCATACCCCGTAGCCTGAGTAACTGCGGGGCGAGGAGCATATGAGGTAGCCAGGCGAAAAGCCGGTGGAGCGAAAGAGCGGGGAGCCTGTGGTGCTGAATACATCCTCTGTGACTGAGCCGGGCCTGCAGACTGATACAAGCTCGTCCTTGCTCTTTTCTCCCCTGAACTACTCGACTGTCCTTTTTCCATTCCTCTCCTTTTGAAGAACTCCTCGGAGTTCGACTCGGCCAATAGTGCTTTATCAACAACTTCAGAATATGTCTCATGTCTAAACATCGAGACTCGGTCCTTGAGATAGGCCTTCAACCCCCTCTCGAATTTCCGGGCCTTCATAGCCTCGGTCGCTATCATGTGTGGAGCAAATCGAGATAGCTCCGAAAATTTGGCTTCATAAGCCGCTACGGACATATTACCTTGCTCCAAGGTAATGAATTCGACTTCCATCTTTTCTTTCATCCCGACCGGAAAATACTTCTTGTTGAAAACCTCCAATAATTCCTCCCAAGTCCAATCTTGACCTTGCCGGGTCAACTCTCGGGTCCGAAGTGCAGACTTCCACCAATGATCGGCCTCGCCTTCAAGCATAAAGGCGGCCCATGTGACCCTTTCCACTTCAGTAGGTGCTAATACCGAGAATATCTTCTCAAGTTGCCGGATCCAACCCTCGGCAACAAGTGGATCAATGCTTCCACAAAAGTTGGAGGCCTCATCCTCCGAAAAGCTTCTATCCCGGCTTGGGCTCGGTTAGGAGGAGCCGGTATGAGTGCCGCATTAGGCGGAGTGGCCGGTTGCCTTGCCGCCAACATAGCCAAGGTCTCGGCTATGGATGCGAATGCTTGGGCAAAGTCGGGTTGATCATCACCCGATGGAGCATCACCTCCATTACCCCTCGTGTTGTACCCGCGACCCCGGGTATTGCGTCTCATGATTTCTCCTGAGAACGACAATACAACATGAGTCTAACTTGGATACGCATTTAGTACAATTCCGCAATTCATTTAATACATATTCATCAAGCACATTTAATAAGTACAACACAAATAATGTACACATGGTATATAACACAATAGCATAACATACAATCCGTGTTCCTAGCGTAGGACTCTATGTTCGGTTGAAGTTCAACCCATTTTGACTAAGACTAACTTGTTAGTCTATACTTGGAATACAACTCTCTAAGGTGATTCTAATACCTTGTTCAATCATCTAAGTGACCCTAGGGACTCTAATACCTAGGGCTCTGATACCACTCTGTAACGCCCCAAAATACCCCCTAGGAGTTTAGGGATATTTTAGGTGTCACACTGCGAACCTATCAAACCATCCTGTAATGCACAAGATAAAATACAGTACTCATAACGATAATCAGAGCGCGGAAGCTATCATATATGTGGAAGCGTAAACAAATTTTCATTTCTTCTGATGATCCAAAATAGTATTCCAAGTTAACATAAATACAAGACATGTCTAAGCCTAAGGTGGACAGGCCCACCTATCAAAATATCAAAATACACCAAACCCTCTCATACTCTCCCCTCAACAGTAGTCGAGGTATGGCCACGCATCGAGGTCTCGGTCCGCCTGAGACTGAAATGGGATAGCCGACTCTCTCTCCTCTGTATACTCTTCCTCGACCCAAGGCTCTGGGTCGAGGGCTCCCTCAGTACCTGCCGACATGAAAGTACGGCTGAGCATGGAATACTCAGCGAGTACAAGCTACTAGCAGACCATAACAATAACAAAAACGCATAATAGTAATATCATACAAGCAGTAATAGAAACATCACAAAGAAACAGTATAGGGCATGACACAATACAAGCATCCTGACGTGCGTACATGAATGCGAAAATACCGATAAAACTCATGCTTCAAACCCTTGTCATGTCCCGGTATGCCTCGTAGAAATCCTGTATGCGTGCATGCATGAATGCATGATCATCATCTTGTAAACTTCCATCTTGTAACTTTCATCTTGTAAACTTGTGAGCCAGAGGCTAGCACCCGAATCTCCCTGGGCTGCCAACCTCCTTGATATGCAATGCACTTGTGAGCCAGAGGTTAGTACCCGAATCCTCCCTGGGCTACCAACCTCCTTGTTATGAAATGCACTTGTGAGCCAGAGGCTAGCACCCGAATGTCCCTGGGCTACCAACCTCCTTGTTATGCAATGCACTTGTGAGCCAGAGGCTAGCACCCGAATCCTCCCTGGGCTACCAACCTCCTTGTTATGAAATGCACTTGTGAGCCAGAGGCTAGCACCCGAATGTCCCTGGGCTACCAACCTCCTTGTTATGCAATGCACTTGTTGTTTATTATATGCACATGCTCTTGAAACCTCGGTTCATGCTATCATGCGTGCTCATGTGCGTGCCAATAATAACAATCGTGGGAATGCGCTTAACAAAAGAGATATGGCATTACAATTCAATTCATAATATTAGCATAGGTAACTTAAGTAATGCACATGACATTGGATCAATTCATAGTTTATAAGAACACATGCATAAAACCTATTTCCATTTTCTTCATCTAAGTCGTTTATTCATAGTTTAGGCATTTTGTCAAACACAACACATGCAATGTTTCTTAATAATTCATCTTGTTCTTTTTAGCGTATATTTTCCATCCAAACATCAAGGTAAGTTCATTATTGGTAAAATACCCATCCACCATTTCCATCACATACATCACACAACATACATCTCGGCATCCAATCGCCACATCCAACATTCCATCCACACCTTTTCCATTATCTTGTTTATATTTAATGGGGGATAACACATTTCATAAGGAGGAAAACATAATATAAAGAATCACATTTTTATATGGAAAACCTAGATTTTTGCTAGGGTAAGTTAGTAGGGTGTACTAACCTTGAATCAAGGCTTGATCCTTAGTAGAAACCTTGATTGAAGCTCCAACTTGCAAGAAGAAAGATCCTTGCTGGAAGAAGGCTTAGTGTGGGGAAAACAACCTTGAAGTTGCCGTAGAAAACGCTGCCCTAGCTTGGAGAATGCACCTCCACACGAGCTTGAGTTGAAATCTTGAAGAAAACGTGCTTGGGGACGATCTAGGGTCTTCACCCCTTTGATTTCTTCTCCAAAAGCAACCTAGGTTTAGGAAACCCTTTTCTCTTCTCTCTTATCTCCCAAATCTCTCTAAGTATAGTGAATGATGCCCTAAGGCTCGGGCAAGCCTTAAGGAGAAAGGGTTTAACCCCCAAAAGACGATAAAGCCCTTACTGAAATTTCTGCAAAAACGCGAAGACCGACTTATCGGTGGTTATGACCGATCGATCGGTTGCCTACCGAGCGATCGGTGTTCTTGACCGAGTGACCGGTCAAAAACATGCTCTCTGGAAAATTTCCCCATACAAAATTTCTGACCGTGCGATAGCTACCGATCGATCGGTTATGGACCGATCGATCGCTGACTGGACCGAGCGATCGGTCTCCTGTATGTCTGGACTGTTTTGACCATATCTTTTGACTCGCTTGTCGGATTTCGACGATTCAACTTGCGTTGGATCCGTCTTTCGAAAACGCACATTTCTGACATTTCGGAATTTCCGATTTCTCCCTTATTTATTAATTAGACTACAAAAACGGCCAATTAGCTACGAAGGTGCTATTCATAAGGATGAAAAAGTCTGGGGTGCTACAAGGTTCCTCGAGGTAAGAGAAGACCAAGTGCTCAGAGGGGCAGAGGAGTCATATAGTAAATGCCCTTTGACCTACCTATTTTCCTTGTATGACCGGGACTGGGATTACACCGCCCCCAAAGTTAATGCGGGGAAATTAAATGCATTTACTTTGGCGGTAGTGGGTCAAGTCCTATTCCCCAAAGGGCCAAAACATGTAGAGGCTGTATTATGCAACTTCATCAGGCAAGTCCAGGAAAGAGCTACCCTTGTCCCAATGTTACTGGCCGAGCTTCTTCGAGACATTTCGTTCTGTTCCAGTCATCAGAAGGGGGCCTTCAACAGTTGTATCGCTCTTCTACACATCTGGTTAGTTGAGCACATCCCGAGTATTGCATCGCCCCCCACAAGGCCAATCCAGTTCAACAGCGTGGTTCTACAATTCTTGGTACAACGTCATAAGCCGGCTTCTACAGATGCAGAACTTTACCTTGCTCACCTCCAAACTTTGAAAGAGGATGACATCATATGGCGGCCCACCTGGATGCCTAGACAGATTCAGCGCGCCTTAGCACAGTTCGACGTACTTGTATCATTCTAGCCGGGCTTTCAGGATCAGCACCTTATGCACCTCTCCGCGTTCTCCGACAGTTGGGGTATGCCCAGTTCATCCCTACCTGGGAACCCATGCACGAAGACTTCATCGACTTCAAGGGCACCTCAGAGCGTATGAGGCGGGAATTTGCATCAAGCTGGAGGCTCTCCCGCTGGCGGGAGGATGAAAATCTTGAATACTGTATGACTCCTCAGACGATGGATGGCTATGATCAGTGGTTGATTTTAGAAGACCAGGCAAGTAGCATGCCAATACCCGTTGAGCTACCAACACCAGCGAGACCCCCGAGGCATGGCACCATACCAATTGCAGCAACCACTCGACCTTGGGTGGACACATTCTACATGCCCGCATGAGTATCAAAGCCGAGGAAAAGGAGATCGCAGTAGCAAAAGCCCGACTGGCAGCAAAAGAGCGGAAGGTGAAGAAGTATGTGCACAAAGTCCGACATGAGGTAGGCCGTTTGATGCAAGAGAAGATTCAGGCTGAGCATTTTGCAGCTTCCCTGCAAAAAGTGGTCAAGCACCAAGCCAGGAGCAAGAAAGGTCTCAAGACTCGTCTCCAATTTTCACAAGAGCAGCTAGACATAGCCAGCGATGAGCTCAGTACCAAGATACGCCAGTATGTTCAGGGAACTCAGAATGCAGCAGAGACGATTGATATGCTGGAGGTTCACATCGAGGCCCTGAATCAGCAAATCATGCAGCTCGAGGGCGAGCCCCTACCACTGGAGTTTGACATTCCTCTTTGAAGGACCTGCTTAGGGTCATGGTCATGCACTCGCATCTGTTTTAAAAGCACTTTTGTTATGTACATAAACTAGTTCTTTTTTTGAGTATGTAAGACACTTTCTGATAAAGTGCAGTTACATCTTGTATATAAACTACTGTATGAATAAAACTCTTCTTGTCTCTCATAATGCGTCTTCATTATCAGTCATTTGTCGTATCTATCACGCGTCAACATATGACTCGATCTGTAACCGCAGCTCTCGCACGAGAAGCTCTTGCCCAAGCTGCTACCCCAGGAAGTTCATCAGAAGTCGAGATGAATCAAGGCGAATTCCTAGACCCTCAAGATCTAGAAGAGGAAACAACCCGCAACACCCAGGACATCATGGAAATTAAAGGCTCAATACATGATATCTTGGAAGCTCTTAGAACTCTCAATGCTACACGAACAAATGACCAACCTAGCTCGTCTGTTCCGCCAAATCAATCCGATCCATCTCCCCCTCCACTAAACCAATCAAACAAGATTCACCTCAAAGTTCAACCAGAATCCTCTTTCAACCCTAAACTAGACTTGGATGTTGATCAACATGACCAAGGTGAGGGAGAAATAAATCGACCCATATACTCTGTAGGACCACAGGTTCCTAATGCATCGGATCCCTCTTCTCTTTTCAAAGATCAGTTTCAAGAGATGCAAGAAGAAATCAAAAAATTGAAGGCAGTACAAGATACTCCAGGTAAAGAGTTTGCGGACTTGGATTTCTATTCTAAGGTTGTAGTCCCCAAAAATTTTAAGATGCCCGATTTTGAGAAATATGATGGGAAGGGATGCCCTCATACCCACCTTCGGCTTTACTATACAGACATGTTGGAACATGGGGACAATGGCCCTCTGCTAATTCGGTGCTTTCAAAAGAGTCTGAAGGGGGCAGCCCTTGTATGGTTCACTTCCCTTGATATGGGAAAATTCAAAACTTGGAAGGATCTAATCAGCGCATTCCTTAAGCAGTTTTCATTTAACATGGAGTTGCTACCTCAGAAGGGAGATTTAGAACAAATGACTCAGAAGAGTGATGAGTCATTCATGGAATATGCAGCCAGGTGGAGAGAGATGGCATCCAGGATGAAGATATCTCTGCCGGATGAAGAACTCATAGCTACATTCTTAGCAACACTCAGGCCAACCTTATTCAACTCTCATGATAGCTCTACCAGCTACGGACTTTCCTAGTATTGCCAAGAGTGGAGTTAGAATTGAGACTGCTATTCGAAATGGCACCATTACTACCAATTTCAGTCAGTCGGCCACTCAGCAGCCAAGCACCAGTAACCGGAATATTTCAGGAAAGATCAGAAGAAGAAAGAAGGAGAGGTACAAATGGTAGCACCAGCAACACCGGTAGCACCAGCGGTGCCAGTACGGTTGCCCATAAATGCAACGCAACCACAGCCAGTAGCCCCGGCTCAGCCTAGTAACCTACCCCGCACTTTTGCACCTCAGCAAGTGCGAACACCGCCCAGAACTTTCTCCCCTCTACCTTATCCTCTCAGCCAGCTGTTACCATTCCTTATACAAAAGGGAGTACTTTCACCCAGACCCCCAATGCCAGTACCCAATAACCCCGCAGCCAACTTTCATATGGACCAGCATTGCGCTTTCCATCAAGGTCCTGGACACCTTACTGATAGATGCTTTACTTTGAAGCATGCAATTCAAGATCTCCTCGACCAGAAAAAGATCGAGTTATCCCCAGGAAACACAAGCATTATTCAGCCCCTTTACCACCTCACAATCAGCAGTTAAATTTCTAGAGGAGGAAGAACCTGTGAGGTCTGATTTAACCAT
>JABCRI010000071.1:0-35111 GCA_015143295.1 Tetracentron sinense | reverse complement strand
ATATTTTAATTGATGAATAGCTTTGAACCATAATCGGGTGAGACACTTTTCTTGTCTGACTTTGCGCCTGGTCTGGGCATTTGCTCTGAAATGACGCGGCGAGACTTGGATTCTCTGATGCGCTGCATGTTTCTCCTGTGTCTGGGCTACATAGGCGCAGTCAGACTACCACTCGTGGTTAAATCCTATCTTGTAGGCATCACCAAGGTTGATCTTCTAATGAGAAGATTAGGCAGGGTTGCTAGATGCATGGTTTACAATCTTGCCATGGAGCAGCCCCTCTGGTTCTTGATTCTTGATTTGATGATAGACAGGGGGTTTAGTAGCCCGCTGATTAGTATTGTTTGTAATTTTGTTTTTGCATAGGCTAGATGGTTATAAGTTAAGAGGTTTTGAATCAGGTCGTGGTTCAACAACCAGCAACTTCACCAAATTAGAAAATCTTATTCACTGCATCCCCGTCTCCAGAGTCTCTGTTCCGGCGACCCCTTCATATGCGATGAGGCCTGTCTGGTTCATAAGTAAGGAAAACGTCTGATTCTTGGACTCCCTTGATTCATCAGGGAATCCGTACTCAGTTTGCATAGAAAGCATATGTTTTGTGTAACCAAGTTTCATAACCAGACCTGCAGTCGAGTTAGGTGGTGATTTCCCAGTTCGATCATTCCGCGATTCATCATTTAATAATAAAACGAACGATGAACGAGTGATTGCGTGGTCAGGCTGTACCCTCCTGGTTTTCGTTGGTAGGTTTATTGGCTTCGCGAAGTCTGTTTCAAAGGCTACCTTTCAACTATCCCACGAAGGTGGCAGATCTTGATCGTATCTGAGGTGTGGCCTTTATAAGTAAAAGTGTGACCGAGCCTACATATTAAAGTCATCTCCATCCTCCCAAGAGTTTGATAATCAGAATTTATTTTTACCTTTGTCTGCAGCCACAGGTACAAAAGCAATACTGGCTACTTGGATTTTTTTGAATCAGGAGTTTCCAATTATACGAACATTGATATTTTCATCCAGCATAATTTTGGATTTCTAATACAATTCTTAGTTATCATCATAAAAATAATAATACAATTCTTAGTTGTATTTTGTCTAATTTTCTATTATTTTCCATAGTTTTACATATTTTCTCGACAAGCAAACATAGGGTTAAGGATGGGAGATTACTCAATTGCATGCTACCGTCATTCATGAGAGATGAGAGGATTCGGGTTCGAGTTTAAACTACCGTCCAGTGGTAGGTATCTTTCATTCGATTCGGGTTCAAGTCTAGGGGTGTGGCAGTTGAGACTTACCATTAGTACTAACTCACTCCCCCCCCCAAAAAAAATAAAATAATAATAATAATAATAATAATTTAGGGATGCCCCCCCCCCCACCCGAAAAAAAAAATAATAATAATAATTTAGGGATGCCAATGGGCCAGGTTGGGGCTTGAATTTTACTGGATTTTGAATAGGCGCCCGACATATTTACAAAGGCTTTGAAGCCTGAATTAGGCCCGAAAATAACAACAAAGCTTTTAGGACTGTAATTGAGGTCTTAGGGTTGAGACTGAGCCTTGAAAAAAGCCATCTCAGTAGGAAAAAAAAAAGTGTAAGGTTTTGGTAGCAAGCCGTCTATTATTTTAGGCACTGCTCATGATGCAGTCTCAACCCTAGAACCGCACTGCAAAAGCTCAAAGAACGAGCATTTGCATTATCAGCAGGCAGTGTGGTTGGCCTTGGCCAAAGTTTTTTCTAGCAACAACAAGCCATGTTCCATTTCTATGACACTTTGAATGGGTACCCTAGCTAATTCAAGCAGACCAACTAGCTAGTAATGTATTTGAACAATGATTATGAGAAAAAGGGTTAGCATTCAAATGTCAAAGATTCAATTGAGAGTTTGTGGATAATGATTGGTGGGAGGGGTTGAGGGGGTGAGCCATCACATCCTTTAACTCATATATATAGTATTGTTCTGACTCTCGTATTAGGGTTAATGTAAAATTTCAGAGGGTAGAAAAACATAGATGTCTTGTCGAAAACGAAGATGAGAAAATGAGAGTCGTTCATCTTGTTTTCAAGGTTTATTCTATTGGTTTTTAGAAATAATGAACCAGTGTAAATCTCCTTGAACGTATCCCACATTGGGTGAACTGCAAATCGTTGTGTTGATTATTCTTGTATTTATTTATTATTATTATTATTTTTGGCATATCGATAAAGGCATTATTCACAAGATCAATTCCCCTTAGCCATTAGACAGCGCAACTTAAAGCAAACAAGCTCAGTCCTGTCTTCTGGTTCCCTAGTCAACTACATCAAAGATGTAATCTATTAAAGCCTTGACGATGACAGCTCTATAACCACATATTTAGACACTACCCTTTTTTTTTTGATTGATCACTACCCTTTTCTCAAAGACTATCCATCATACTAATACATCTCTCTCTCTCCAAGTTCTCCAAAAAGCTGGTTAGATACATTTACTCATGCACTAGGAACATGTGTTCAAGTACACTACCATAGAAAAACAAATGCAACATGTATTAAAACAAGATTATACTAAACGTTCTAATTTAGTTTGATTAAACTACCCTTCTTCTTCTTATCAGACAAGAACTGAGGTCCATTTGGATCATGCATCCAAAAATAAATGTTTTGTGCACGACATGTCGCGCTTAATAGATTCTTTTAGTATGTCGGGAACCAACCGAACTTAATATTATGATAACTGTTTTTTAACAGTATTAAACATTATAAGATCTCAACTCTCAAAAGACTGCTAATCTCCATATAGAAGTTCATGAATTGGTCCTAGTTTGTTTTTTCAGGTGATTATCTTTACTATTGTAATGGGAGAGCCAGGCCTAGCCTGATTTTTCCGAAATTCCCAATCTATCCTCATATAAAATAAACTTTGATTTAATGTCTTTACTATTATAATGGGAGAGCCCGGCGTAGCCTGATTTTTTTGAAATTCCCAATCTACCCTCATATAAAATAAAACTTTGATTTAATGTTTTACTTTAATTCCCAAACTACTCCTTGCTCATCTATCAATTTAAAGAATAGAATTACAGCAATCGCGATTGAACTTGGGGAGAGTTCCCTACGGGTTAACACGTGTCCCTTTTAACTCTTGTTAACTATGGTTAACTCTTTCTCCTCACTCTCACGTGCATCGCACGTGCCACCCGCTAGTTTTCTGATAATGGAATTGGTTTTCTTGGATTTTTTTTTTCATATTAGCGATCCAAGTTCCATTAGGTTCATGTATTGAGAGTAGCTCGAACCAACGGTTGGCCTTACAAGTGGTGAGGTTGATGAAAAAGAAAATTAGGGTTTCCATGTATGGCAGAGACCTCTCTCGTCCATAAAACACCAACTTTCAGTTTTTTGGGGATTGTTTTTTCATTTCATTAACTCCCATAGGGCTTCAATTTGTTTGGAAGGAAAGTAGGTCCATGAAATTATATTCCACGGAAAACTATACGTTGTGTTTGGCCTACTGAAAATGAGTTTTTTTGTTGCAAACAATTCTCCAATAAACAATTCTCTGAAAATGGAGGAAAATTATTTATGAGAATTTTCCACAATGTTTTCCCTCAAAACAACAGAGCCTAAATGTGCACTACGCAACAAAATTTTGGGTCGTCACTTAATCATAACATTTTTGTCAAATGATTAAATCACAACTTTTTTTTTAAAGAACTTGCGTTGTTTTGAAAAGTCCCGATATAATTGCAATTTTGTGGATTAAACATAAATTTCACAACACATTGACTTAATAAATATTTAATACGCCATTTTTAGTTATTATTTTCATAATTAATTTTACTTTAAACATTTTTTTCAACTTTTAAAATTATGTCTCCCCCGCCTCCTTTTTTTTTACCCAATAATTTCCAAACTCCAACTTTATGACCATGCTCTGAAGAACTTTTTATAGGGTTCAAGTCACTTGCAAGTCTCATTAATACAAGGTAAACTAGTCTTAGAATTTTGGGAAATGTTAGCGCCCCATTTTATCTTTTCCACACTTTCCCTAAGAGAGGATCACGTCTTTACTTGTTCCCACTATTTTCCTTAGTCGGCTAAAGGGAAGGGTTTAAATTTGTAATCTTGCTTAAGCTTTCTCCTATTGTTAAAAAGTAGTGGGAAAGGGCGAAGACACGTGTTCTTTCCCTAGAAAAAGTGGGGAAGAGAGAAATTAGGGTTTTATAGAAATTTTTTCTCTAAACTAGTCTTAGAATTGACTTCTCAACTTTATGTACCTTTATGTACCATGAGATCAATTTGGACCTTAGATTTTAATGACCGGTGATATTAGACCAAACGATTTGAACGCATCAATCATAATTTTTTTTTTGATTTTGCAGAAGTAGTTCATTGACCTTAGATTTTAATAAGCGTCATTCTTTTGCATAGACTAGGCGTTATCATGGTAGTTAGGAAAATTGGGTAATTTTGTCAAGATTTCTAACAAAATTAATTCTTTCCATTATGAGATTTCATGTCTTATTATTTTTTATGAGATTTGAAATCATTGATTTTGCCCTATTTGAAGTCTTACGGAAATTACAAGCCAAGAGATAAAAAGCACGATAAGCCTAGTTTTGAAATGAAAAAGCATATTGTTTGACAAAATTTACAAAGTGCTAAACTTTATAAGTCTCAGCAAAAGAACGGATCACCCAAATAAACTTGTTTGGATGTCGTTGGTTGGAAAATATTTTTAGGGCCCAACGCAACTTTTTTGGGCCCCCAACATGTGTAAAGGTACAAATGAAGACTAATATATGTTATTAATATGTTCTTCAAGTTTGGGATTGTTCCCCAAATATCCAAGTTTTTAAAAACTTTCTCTTAACACCCATGCACACATGCAAAGGTGTTCGCACATGCAAACTTTTTTTCTTCTTTTTAGACCATTTTATCGAAATCATTTGACGAAAAAACATTTGTGTCCCCATCATAGTCCCGATGAGAGAGCTTCGCTCTAGGTGTATGCAATTCATGTAGAAATGGGTTCCAAATTGTTTTTGCATGTGCAAATCTCATTAGGTCATACTCACTTCCAAACAAGAGAGTTTTGTTCCAATAAGATCAAACACCAGAACGAATAGCAACCACAATTGTGAAAGAACACCATTAACCCAAGAAAAACCTTCATTCCTGGGTTTCTTATATTTTTTAAAAATTTGATTAATTAAAATCACTGTATGTATGATTAATCTAAAGAAATTTTTTTTACAATCATTGCATTTATGATTTCACCCCATAGGGATGGTCTATAGGGTTCATAACTACTCTCTAACTATAGGATGCTTACCTAGCCAACACTTAGATCTGACTCTACCCAAACTTTTTTGATTCACCTCAACATTACCCACCTGTTCGACTGTTGTTGAGTAGTTTTTGGATATCAAACGGACCTCCCCAAAGACAATTTTAATGTGATTTACCCTCTTCATTGTTTCCCCACATTGTTCAAGAAATCGTCTAATATGGGGCTCCGGGTTTCCATGACCCTTGTACTTCATAAAATTTTGTAACTAATACCCTTCTGGGAAGGGTCTATGATAAACAACCTGTAGAAATAGGTCCTTTGGGTGGTAATCACCCATATCCCTCAATGGAATCTTTATGCTCGAAACCCTGATTCAAATAGTCATTTATTTGGTACCTCCCACAGAGCGAGAACTTCAATTCTAATCCTTCTCGGGGGATTCCATCCACAAACGCAAAGTCTATGGCTGACTGATATGGCTTAGTGCACCCCTATTAGTAAAAGGCGCATTAGCGCTTATCCCGTTGCTTGTTTAGTAAGGGCAAGGCACTCCTATGTGAGTAAGGCCATTGCTTGTTTGGCCTATATTGCTTGGCTTGAGAGCTGTAGTTTGCTGATTCTTCAACTCCCTGACTTTTGGACCGATCATCACATAATGGCCAAATGAGGGTGATAGAGGAGTAGGTAGGAGAAGGAAGGTAGTCGAAGAAAAGGTTCAATAAACATTCAAATCCATGTTATAAAGTTTTACAATTTTTTTTCTAAATCATTTTTTTTTTATGGTTTATATTGTAAAGTTGATATTTAGGAATTCCAGTCGATATTGGTTGTGTTCCACAGTTGAATATAGACAATAGTATCGACCAGTATCAGCATGTATTGGCCTAGTGTATCGACCTATACTAACATGTATTGATCAGGTTTATCATCTTGTATCAACTGATATTGACATAGTTTTATCAACCGGTATTGATATTGATCCTGTGTGCAAAAATTTCATTAAAACTCAGAATTATGTGGATTTTTGAAAAAAAATCTTTTTTTTAAGAACACTCCTATTTTTTTTTCCTAAACCACCCATTAACCATTATTTTGAATTGTGAAAAGGTAGAGGAATAAAAAAGGTGAAAAAAATCAAACAAACATATCGTTTTTATGTTAGGATAATGTAAATCATAAATAATCTAAAAAATATTTTTATAAATAAAAAGGAGTGAGGAGCTGCATGAGATGGGAAGATGACAAAAGTAAAGAGATTCTCCCATCTCATGCACATACGTAAACCCCTATTTCCTTAAAATAAACAATTTTTAAAAGTGTTGGTGGTATGTGGGGTATTTAAGACATTTCATAAATGTTAAATTAGGAGAAAATAATCGTAAGCCTCTTTAGGGAATAATTGTTAAAGCTTGGATATTTGGGGAATAATCTCAGAGCTGAGGGGCAATGAAGAAAAAACCCTCTCTTAAAACAACAAAGAAAAGAAGACGATTTTTATAATTACAAAAAAAGTAAGACTTTTTAAAGGTTAAAAACAAAAGAAACCGTTTTTGTTTTTTCATAAACGTTTTTGTTGTTTTTACAGCTAAACATGTTTCAGCATTACTATTTCTATGGCCTAGAAACATTTGCAACCAAACTCAATCTTATTATGAGAAAAAAATAAGTTCAAGCTTATGTATTCCAGTTAGTCCCACATTCCTCCCAAAAGAATTTCCTTCTCTTTAAAACCCTATGGTGGCCATTTATCCATGTGGGGTAAATACTCACAAAAGCAAACAAAGGTTTGCTCACAGTATCAGGGGTGTCACACAGGATCCATCTTGAGCTTGCATATTTTGTTTAATTGTTTAAAAAAATCTAAAAATTGGTTAGGAAAATTAAATCTTAATCTGAGTTTTGTTTCTAGAAACAATTTTAAATTCATTAACCTTAAAAGTTTGTGAATATTAACCATAGTTAAAGGAAACACAGACTAGGCCCGTGTATAATACTTGGGCCTTGGCCATTGGAAATCCCTAGCCTTGTAGTTGTAGCAGATCACCTTAGATTTTCAATTTAGGATTGTCTATGGCTATGGCCAGAGAGCAATAGTTTGCTCCATGGGCGAAGAGCGAACTATTGCTCCTTGCTCTCACAAAGACCCTTCTATGAATTATGGTTAAAATTTTTTTAACCCTGAGGTTATTATTGAGTGAATCTTAACCATAGCTAAAAAGAAATTTAGGAACACATCACAGAAAAGGGGCCCGAAACGCCCTCCCTTCTCTCACCAACCGAGGAGGTGATTATTTTTCATGGCCAAAGACATCTTATAACCTAGCATAGGATTTTTTAATCCTGGAAGCTTTAAGAGTGTGTTGGCCTATGTGAGCGTGTGTGTTTAACCATTCAATCAAGAAATCTTTAATCATAGTTAAAAGGGTTAAAACTTGAAACTTGAAAGGGACATATGGACCGCACAGTCCACTATATAGTGGACCGCACAGTCCGTTAATTACTTCCCCCTTATTTCTATGGTCTAGAAACATTTGCAAGCCCAGGAACCAAACACAATCTTATCTTGAGAAAAAAAAAATTCGAGCTTATGTATTCAATGAACCAAAACTTTGTGGGCAAAAGCAAACAGAGGAATGTTCGTTCTCAACATTAGGGTTGTCAATGGATCGATCTTGAGCTTACATTTTTTGTTTAATTGGTTATTTTTAAAAATTGTTTAATTGGTTAAAATAAAATAAATCTTAACTTAAGTTTTGTTTCTAAAAACTAAGATTAGATTCATTAACTTTTAGGATTAATGAATCTTAATTATAGTTAAAGAAGACACGCGTTGGGCAAAGAGATTAGTCCCGAGTACCTTATAGCAGGCAACCTTAGGTTTTCAATTTGAATGCTCCGTTTCAATGTAAAATAGGAGAAGATAAATCAAATTGGCGGTGTGTTTGTTTGTGCGTAAAATCTTTCATATGTAAAATCTTTTATGAAAAATAAACAAATTCTTTAAATATTTTTTAAAAATGATAACAGTACCCCTTTTACATTTCTTTCACTACTTTTATTTTTAATTTAATTTTGTTGAATTTGTTTTTATTTTATTTTAGAGCCTTTGATTATTTACCGCCCAAAGGAACGCACACTACTCTATAGGCCACCACCTATCCCCTTTGTCCTCCTTCAACTATAGTTAAGCTTAAATAACCTAGGGTTAATATTTCTTTTACATTTTTGTTTAAATCAAGGTTAGATGGATGAACCTTAGAGAAAGATGAGTGAATCTTAACCCCATTTAGTGGGTATTAAATAAAAATTTAGTAAGATTTTTTATAGGTAATTTTCAATTCTTTTACTTTAAACATAATTAGGTAAGATAATGAACAATAAGTAAAGAAAATTTCCAACCTATTTTGCAAAATGTAACTGAAGAATAAAGAATGAGTGAAAAATTTATCTTTTATTGTAAATGTTTTTCATGTCGTAAAATTAATGAAACAAATGGAACCAAGTGTCCTGGAAAGTGATTTAAAACTCTCGACAGTAGGAACGATAGCCTATAGAGAGAATTGAGCCACACGACCATCGACAATGACAAAGTTGGGTCCACCATTTAATGCATGTACAATTTAAATTTTCAATCGTGCGGTCTAGGGCGGGGTCATGACCCTCCCATTTTCTTTTAACTTCTACTGCATTATAGGGATGTTTTTTGAAAAAAAATACATATTATATTAATTTTGTATATAATGGCCCCAAACAAAAATTTGTAATTTTTATAAATATATATTATAAAGGTTAATTCTTTAGGCATTTATGTGTTCCTTTTAACCCTTTTAAACCCTAGTTAAGATTTAATATAAACTTTTAAATTTTTTCTAACCAAGGGTAGATATGTAAACCTTAGGGGTGAGTAAAACTTAACCTAAAATAGACATGTGCCAAACATGTTAATGGAAAAACAATCATCATAATATAACAATATTATTAATTTTATTTATATAATGGATTTATCAAAAGGGAGGCCTTGCTTTTATTTTTATGGACATTTATTGGAAGGGAAATGTTGTTGAGACCGTTCAGGGTGGAGACCACCTTGAGACCATTTCCAACAACATCAGGATTTAACTTTTTTGAAACCTGTGCATATTTTTTTGTTTCTCAATGTTGTGAGGAATGGTTTCGAGGTGGTCTCCACCCTAGACGGTGGTCTATATCCCTTATTGAAATGCTATAATAATAAATTTTAAGGTAAATTACACTCACCTCCCCTGAGGTTTGATGAAATTTCAGAAACCTCCCCTCTAGTTTCTGAAATAACATTGCTCTCCCCTCAACTTTGGTTGTCTACAACAGATATACCATTACTTTATGGATGGACTTTGATGATGTCATCCTTTTAACATTTTAAAATGTCTAAATTATCCTTTTTAAACATAAGATTAGCTAATAAAATAAAATAAATGTAATTATTTTTCGTAACCAAGGTTAAACATGATTAACCTAAGGTTAATATTTTTATTCTTTTCTTGAAAGCAAGATCAGATAGATTAATCCTAGGGGTGATTGAATTTTAACTACAGTTAGTGGGTGTAAGGAGACACGTGGCGGCTTGTAGAGCTCCCTTTAATTGTGGTTAGGCAATCAACCTAAGGTTTTTTTTTTAAAAAAAAAATCAATGTTAGATGGATGAATCCTATGGGTGAGTGAATCTTAACCACAGTTAGTGGGTGGGTGTTAAAGGGGACATGTGGCAGTTTGTAGAGCTGCCTTTAATTGTGGTTAAGCATAATCAACCTAAAGTTTTTTTTTTTTTGTAAAAATCAATGTTAGATGGATGAATCCTAGGGGTGAGTGAATTTTAACTACAATTAGTGGGCATTAAAGTGGACATGTGGGGGCTTGTAGAGCTTCCTTTAATTGTGGTTAAGCATAAGCAACCTAAGGTTTTTTTTTTTTTTTTCTAAAAACCAAGGTTTGATGGATGAACTTAGGGGTGAATGAATCTTAACCATAGTTAGTGAGTGTTAAAATGGACACGTAGTGGCTTATAAAGATCCTTTAACTGTGGTTAAATATAATTAACCTAAGATTAATATTTTTTATTTTATTTTCTTAAAACCAAGGTTAGATTAATGAATCCTAGGGATGAGTGAATCTTAACCATAGCTAGTGGGTATTAAAAGGGACACGTGGTGGCTTGTAGAGCCCTCTTTAATTGCAGTTAAGCATAACCAACCTAAGGTTATTTTTTCTCTAAAACTAAGGTTAGATAGATAAACCCTAGGGTTGAGTGAATCTTAATCATAGTTAATGAGTATTAAAAGGGACACGTGACAGCTTGGGAGTTTAAGTTTTTCTTTGGTTGAGCTTTCAAACGGTCAAACAGTAAAGCCGTGTTTCCTCAATCAAATAATAGAGATAAAATAGAAAAATTATAACATTAGTGAACAGTGTTAAAAGATGATGAACCTAATAGGGAAGGTCCGTATAATTTCAGAAACTAGAGGGGAGGCTTATAAAGTTTCACCAACCTCAGGTTGAGTGTAATTTACCTTAAATTTTATAACCACAGTAACTCATATCCGAAAAATTATTTTATTAGGATCTACGTCCTGAACACCAAAGCCCCATTCTCCAATACCATTAGTTTTTTTCATATATATACTTTTTGGTCTCCAATGAATAATTCCTCCTTGTTCCGGCCCAGGTGCGATCTAGCTCCCAATGGAGAGTTTTCAATCCCTGGTTATGGTGGAGACGTCGTCTCTAATTTATTTTTAACTGATCACAAGATTTTTTAAAAAAAATTGTTTTTAACTCATCACAAGATTTTTTTTAAAAATTCTGGTTTAAACCTACACCTTATTTTTGGAATAAATTAAAAATGGTAATATCCCTGGAAAAGCATAGACGTTCTCTCTGGGGTCCACCAGAGAGGATCCAGATTCTAGGTCTTCCTTTAGAACGGAAAAGTACAAGGACTGCTTTTGTAAATTCCACAATTCCCAACGCCTTTTTTAATCGGTTCCCGAGGCGAATTATTGGATAACGGATAACCCCACACAGTTCACGGGCCCAAAAACTTTTTCTGTGTGTTCCTTAGACATTAGAGCCCATAACTGTTTTTCTTTATTACGAAAAAGGACATTCACTGTTTTCCCATATGATCCAATGCGGAAAGAGAATGTCTTTTAAACACCAAAGAGAGAGATACGTTCATCAACGAAGAAAACTGCCTTGATTTAGCCATTGTTTTTTTCATAATTTACGAAAATGCCATTACCATTTCTAATCCTATTCCCCTTCTTTTGTTGACTAATTTTCTTTTAAGTTTTAATTGGATAATGACATACACATCTATTTGGGGATCTAAAATAACACGTGGTTTACATGCTAATCGATCTAATGATCGATTGATCAATGGACCTGAAATGTTTCTTAAAACAAAATTGGGTTTGGGTGATAAATGTTCAGAAATGAAAAACTTTGATTTTATTTTTGAGAAATAATTTTGTTTACATATACTAATCAGTTTTAGCAACTTTTTATGGTAGATAAACCCTTTTTTTAATCCTAAAAGCGTTTTAAAATCAAAAACCCTAGATGGTATAGTAATTTCCCATTATTTACATATTAGTTTTACAATAGTGTTATGATTTATGGTTTTTTTTCTCAGAGTTTTTACATGTAAAGAGAACCTGCAATTTTCTCTGGATACCCTATAGCTTGTATATGAATAATTAGTGTTATCTGTATCTATTTGTTGACAGTTAGTAGTTTAATTTCATGATAATAATAGGAAATGTTCTGTTGTTGAACGATAACGACACAATTCTTCCATTTGTTAATTTTTTTGAACCTTGATTTTACTTTCTCTTTCGGGATCGAGTCATACGAATAATTTGACACCTAATTTTTTGTAATCCTCCTCAATTGTCCTCCGAGAAAGCCGCGATGCATTGTCGGGTGTTAGACACCATTGATCAACCTCTTAATCAATCCGATCAGAACGAATGGGACCCAATGGCACACACACTACCATAAAATACACGACACATTAATTTCAAGTACCTAAAACGAGCCTCTCTGATTCAGCATATTAATTACACAGCTCAAATTAGTATTAGGAGATAATCATAAGTCTATACAACTTCATGGCACAGTGTAAATACCCAGACAATTCCGGGGCATAATAGTAATCAGCCCTCCTCGTCTAATTATATATGCAAGAGAAGCTTCGAAGGCGAGAGAGAGAGAGAGAGAGAGAGAGAGAGATATGGAAGAAGAGAGCGGAAATGAATTCTACAGGGAATGCCTGCGGAACCATGCAGCGAACCTGGGAAGCTACGCCACCGATGGATGCGGTGAGTTTACCGTCGACGATACTACGCCGGGGGGGCTAAAATGCGCGGCGTGCGGTTGTCACCGGAATTTCCACCGGAAAATAATATCGGTGGACGACGGGGGTGGGAGAGTGGTCGGAAAGAGCGGTGGCGAAAGAGAGGCAGGGGTGGTGGAGCTGATAGAGTACGGCAGGGAGCAAGATAATAGGGTGGTGGTGTCAGAGGAGTCGGAGCGGAACGGGAAGAAGCGGAACCGGACGAAGTTTACGGGGGAGCAGAAGGAGAAGATGCTGGCATATGCAGAGAAGCTGGGATGGAAGTTGCAGAGGAAAGATGAGGAGAATGAGATCGAACGGTTCTGCAGAGGAGTTGGGGTGAGTAGACAGGTTTTCAAAGTCTGGATGCACAACCACAAGAACACTTCCTCTTCTTCTGCTTCTGCTTCTGCTTCTACTGCCAATGCCTCTTCTCTTACTCAATAAATCTCTCTCTCTCTATCTCTCTTTTTTATTTTTAAAAATGTTTTCAATCTCTTACCCGTTTGATCTGGACCGTCCATTGGCTTGTTTGGATTCAAAGATGTGGATAAGTAACCAGTAACCATTTTAGGTAATGGGACAAATTACTTTAAAGCGGTCCCCAAATACATGATTACATGTTCCACATACTAGTTTATTATGTTGCATATATATCTTTGAGAAAGATGTTCTTGATGATGAAGATGATAACGATAATGTGGGGGCAAGAACATTTTCTGCGCAATGGCAAATAAGGAAATCTAATTGAAGGTAATTACTGGGAGATCCTCATTTTTTTTTCAGCTTTAATTGAAGGTTATCCATATCTTCATCTTTAACCCCCAAACAAAGGTTTGTCTTGGAGCAAAAAAGTGGCCTTGGAGGATTAGGGCTGTGAATTGACCAGGCTGGACCACAATTTGGCCTGCTCTAGGTTCGGCTTGACTAAATAGTTGGGCGGGCTTGGGCCTAGACCCTTAGACCTAAGGCTTGCTTTATACTTTTAATCAGGCTGGCCTAGCCCAACCTGAAATTCCTTGCTTAATGGATTCCCAAGATCTATTGGGGGTGAATAGGTCAATGTAGATTTATCAACCAATTTTAATTTAAACCTATGTGGTGAAGGCAAATTCAAACCACACAAAATACACAAGATTTTTTATGTGGAAATCTTTTCGGAAAAAATCATAGACCTCGTCCAACAAACACAATTCACTAATGCTAGTTTGGTTGTCGAGAAAATAGGTGAAAATATGGAAAAGAAAAGAAAATTTTGAATTTCTAATACAATTTTTAGTTGAGTTTTGTCTCATTTTCTTTTCTTTTCCATGTTTTTACTTATTTTCTTGGCAACCAAACATAGGGTAAGAGAAAAGCAAACCAAATTACAAAGTTTGAATATTTACCCAACATGACACGACATAAGGCTCTATAGCAACAAGTTCTTCACTTTACAAGCCACGAACCCATAGGTCCGCAGTGGATAGGACTCAAGACACACATCTAACACTGTTATGACATTGAAATTTGCCGATACGAAACAGGAATTTACACAACCCAACCAGGCCAAGTTATTAATCGGGCTGACTCAGGCCCAAACATTCCTACCTGAACCCAGTCTGTAGAAACTCCTACATGAGATCAAGTTCAAGGAAGAAAATATATTTCTCAGTATTGTGACAAGCAGTAGTCCCCTCACCATTAGGAACCTAGGGTCACTAAATACCCAATCTATTTTGCGATGAGACCCACCAGTTGGATGTCACGTTGCATTTAAGCTTGCCAAGGACAATATGGTGAAGGGAAAGTCACAGGGAAACAGTGTTACCTAAACATTTCAATTTTCCTAAATTTTACCGCCGGCACCTTGACATGAAATGACACTCCGTGGCATAACACGACACTCCGTGGCACACATGACACTCCTTTGTACGTGCTTATGACATGACATGGTGACATCAACATTCAGGTTAGGCACTTGATACTTCAAGTATGTGATGCCATTTTAAACACACACACACACAAACATATATATATATATATATATATATATATATATATATATATATATATATATATATATATATATATATATATTGGATTGTCAGGAAATTTTTGTCAAGTTATGTAGCTTTTTTGGCAACATAGAGAAAAACTTACTATGAGAGCAACGACACCAATGACGATAAATATGTCTCTCCCTCTCTCTCTCGTTTGTTCCTCTCTATTCTTTATTTGAGTTTTAAAAATAATTTTGGTACACTTAAAATAATTTGGGGATAGGTGATCCCCTCTCTCTATTATTATTTTTTAGAAAAAAATTTGAGTAATAATAGTATATAATCATTTTCAAAATTTTGTACGCTTGTGCTGCCGTGTTGGGATTTTCAATACTTTGTTTTCCCAAACACCTCTAGACATACACTTGACACCCGTACCACGTGCCTAGATAACACTGTAGGGTTATGCTTTAATTCATGTTGTCCTTTTAATGTGCAAAGATATGCAATCAGGAAATGGAAATCTCAAATTAAAACGTAGATAAAACATTCAAGCTCAAGCTCGGAAACTAGTTCAACCCTATTTTCATAATTCTGTGATGAAGACACATTTCATGGAAACAATAGAGACCTCTTTGTGCATGTCAACACAAGTCAAAGTGAGGAGTGCCACGATTGTATATGCTATCAACTAATCAAAGAAAGAAAATGACGTCATCATTGGTGGAACTTCATAACTCTTCTCAATATCCATTTAAATAAAAACCCTAGTTAGACCAAGGTTACCCAATTTATTGCCTACTATAGTGAACCGCAAACTAGTTCAAAGTGAACCCGTTTGTGGTAAGGTTCGACTTGGTTCATGAGTTTGAGCGAACTACATGGTTGTTTCAAATGATCTTAGTTCGTTGATTTTTTAATTCGAGTTTGTTGACTCTTATTTTCGAGTTCATTGAATTTTTTTTATTAGGGTTCAACGAACTATTTATACAGATCCAATGAACCTAGGATCTAAGAATGTAAAAATATATAGAAAATGAGGGCTTAAATGTCATTTTAACTAATAAACTCATATAAGAGTGAGTAATACCTGAGAAAGAAGGTCACTCGTGAGGAGGGTTTTAGAGAGTCACAGTCATAAATACCCTTTCAGTATGCTCCTCTCTCTCTACTCATATTTTAATTCAAAGATCATATTTTGCAGCTACTAATATAGCCTGTCTTCAGCTTTGTCACAGCTCCATCATCAAAGCCATAATTTTCCACCTTCTCCAAATGAAAAATCAGATTATAAACCATTTGTGAGTGGATTTTTTATTTTAGTTTTTGCTATTTATTATTTTTAGGGTTCAATATGGTTCTTATGGAAAAATAGAAAGGAATCAAAATCCTCTTAAAAAGATGAAGGGTGTTTTGAATTTCAAGAAGCCGAGCTTATTGAGCTTGAAGAAGATAATTATGTAAAAGAAGTTGGGTCTGGTTGTATGAAATTTGACGAACCCAAGTGTAAAGAAGTACATGTTACGAGAACAACCATTGGAAAAAATAGTGGAGGAGAAAAAATGGCGATGCTCACACTGTAGCAAAGAATGGACTCGAACTTATACACGAGTATATGCTCATTTCTTTGGGGCTCGATCTGGCAAACCTACAATTAAAAATGATACATTAAGATGTACATTATTGTTGAAAAATCGTGAGCTTTTACTATCAATAAAAAATGTGTGGAGATTACTGAGAAGCAAGGGTTGTTTTCCAATTTGAAGAGGTCATCAATGAGCATTGATTCTCATTCTATAAAAAAGAAAGGTGCATCAGAAGATGCTTTTTAAGAAACAAGAAAGGCCTGAGGTTGTAGACACTAAAATCCTAAGAGTTTTTTTGTGCTTGTGGCATTCCTTTCAACATCCTAAGATCTCCTTACTTTCATAAAAATGGTGGCTTCAATAAATTAGTGAATCCAAGGGTGATAAATGTTCATCATTTAAAAAGGCTAGAACACCATTATTAGAAAATGAGATACAAAGGTTGTATAGGATTGTACATGAAGTAAGGGACGCATGGATAATGAATGGGGTTTCTATAATTTCTGATGGGTGGACAAGCGTTACAAAATCATCATTTAATCAATATTAATATTGTTGTAAATAGTTTGGGGGTAATGCTTTTATATGCTGAAAATTATTTTGAAGAAGAAAAGATGAAATTTTTTTATTGCATCTTTGCTATTAAGGGCAATTGAAGAAGTTAGGCTATCTATTGTCATTCAAGTGCTCACTGATAATGTTGCAAATTGAGCTAGTAGGAAAAGAAGTTGCAAGGGTACATATATCCTCATATCTTTTAGTTTCCTTGCGTAGTTCATACTTTAAATTTATTTTTCAAAGATCTATCAATGAATGAGTTTGGTATAGGGAGACATATACCAATGTGAGGATATTATTGTAACTTCATGTATTGCTTAATTTCTATGTCAAAATAGTGTCTAGTTGTGTGTCAAAGTCTATCCGTCAAGTTGATGAAGATGAAGCTCAAGAGATTGATAGAAGAACATTCCGCTGTAAAGCTTTGCTCACGCATTTTGGTGGTAAGTGACTTAGATACCTTTTAACTTAGGAGGAATTGACTTAGAAAATGTTATATATATCCTTAGGTGGCTAGTCACATCTTTTCCAAGAAGTTCAGCTGTAAAAACAAGTCTTTCATATGAACCATTTGAATGATCTCATAACCGTTTGAACGGTGCCAAGGTTTTCAATTTACAAATTTTTCTTGAATGCTTTCGAATGCTCAACCTATCGCGACCCAAAATCTCACCTAGGAGCTATGAGACTTTGTGTCGTGACCCAAAATACCCCCTAGGGGTTAGGGATACATTGGCTCGTGATGTTACCAAACCCTCCTGTAAAATATACAAGGTATAACATAGCGGAAGCATACAATAGCACGGAAACTTAAATCAAAGTACAGAAGCGTAAACTTAAAATTTCTTTTCTATACATGATCAGTATTCCAAGTTTATACAAGACATAAACCAAAATAAGAGTGGACATGCCCACTCATCAAAATACAATTATAATCTCTCTCTCTCTCTCTCAATAGTATCCAGGATAAGGCCACCTGTCAAGGTTCCTATCCTCTTCTGGTTGTGCCTCTGCCGGTTCCTCCTCACCGTAGTCCTTCTCGACCCACGGACTGGGATCACAAATGTCGTACTGACTTGCTGACATAAAATGTATAGCTGAGCATGGAATACTTAGCGAGCACAAACCACTAGCTAATAATGCTATAATAATAATAATATCACATGCAAGTGCGTAAAGGAATACCATTCATAAAATTCGTGCCTAAAACCCGTCATAGAAAACCTTTCATCAAAACTTATTTTTCATGAAAAACAAAACATCTTGTTCATGCTTATGAGTTCTTATGAATGCTTATGAGCCTCATGAGTTCTTATGAGTGTCTTGTGAGCTTTCGAGTTCTTATTAGTTTCTTGTGAGCTTTCGAGTTCTTATGAGCTTTATGATCCTTGGAGACTTATGCGAGATCTTAGACATTATCCGTAGAGCTTGTGAGCACTTATGAGCCATGTAACTTTGTAAGCCTTGTAACCTTGTAACCTTGTGAGCCTTGTAACCGATCTTAGACATGCGTTTCTTATGAATTCTTAGAGGCCTTGCGAGACTTATGATCCTTGGAGTTTATGCAAGATCTTAGACTTGATCCTTGTGAGCATGAGGTAACCGATCTTAAAAATACCAATCCAAAAGATTTTGTCTTGTCAATGCTTATGCACTTATGCTTCTTCTTATGAAATTTTCTTGAAAAACCCTTTTTATGATCGTTGAAATACCATGCTTATGAGAAAACGCAGTTATGGAAAATATAGTGTGCGTGGAGTACTTGTGAGCATCATCATGTATATATGGAAAACTTTAAACATTTCATACAAGTTCATACAAGACCTATTAGCATCATTATATACTTGGACAATTCTAAGAACATGGAACATTTCCATTCATAGCATTACATCACAATATCTTGGCCTTTAAGCCTATTCCATCCACATCATACTTAGAATCGTAGTTTATGGTAGGATAATCACAACTATATACAAGCATCAACATATTTATCTTTTTATTGAAAAACCCTAAATCTTAAAATCCCTTATTCATACATTGAATCATAATAAAATCATTTTAATAGAGAGTATTAGAGATTCCCCTTCAAAATCATACAATCAATCCTTGCATCATAACAAAACTAGAGAATAGTAGTACTTACTATTTGTATTATAGTAAAGCTAGGTAGTAGTTGTACTTACCTTTTGGATTAGAGAAAAGCTTGAGAAGGTTGAGGATGAGATCTAAGCTCCAAGAAGAATCCAAGCTTGAAGAAGGAATCCAAACTCCACCTTGATCCTCCAATAGAAAACCCTAGCTTCTTCCCTTTCTTCCTCTCTAACTCTCACTTTCTCTAAAATTGATGCCTTGAGGGTTTATGAGCCCTAACCCATGAATTTGGGGCTCATATAGGAAAATGGGAGGTCAAAAGACCTTCCTACCCTTAGTAAAATGGTCCCCCAGACCAAACTGAGCAAAACCTCGGGTGCCCGGTCGACCGGCTAGGAGGGCCAGTCGACCGGCCCTATGAAATCCCTTACTGTCAAGCCCATTTTGGCAAAACCTTGACAGTCGGTCAACTGACCTTGAGGAGCGGTCGACCGGCCTTCCCAAAACACCTACTGTTAGCCTATTCTGGGCTTTTTTGTGACAGTCGATCAACCGCTTGGAGGGCGGTCGATCAGGATTCACCAGAACTTGGTGAATCCTTTGTTTTTTCCTTTTTTTTTTTTTTACTTAGAGTTCTTTCACTCTTCCATTGACTTACCTAGAGTGTTCCCACTCTTTTACATTGGCTTTAACACCCAAATACCATTGTATTTGTGTCCAACACCTTTTCTTTTATAATACATACGCCATAACACATAAAAGATCATTGCCAATAAAATTCACTATTCATTGACATTATTCATCAACTAGGTGAATGAGTTTCGAGGTTCTACACTTTGGTACGTGACTTACTTATCAAACTATCCTGCAAGGAGAATACAAGGCACACTAAAATGTGAACTTGAAATTTTCTCATAATATAGACTATATCCAAGTTTATACAAGTAAAAAGATCAAAAGTGATCATAATCACAAAATACAATTCTCTCCCTCTCATCACTCAATACTCAATAATAGGGCCACCTGTCAAGGTCCCTCTCTTCCTCAGGATGATCCAAAGTAGGCTCCTCCTATATATAATCTTCCTCGACCCATGGTCTAGGAGCGCATATGTCAAACTTAGAACCTACCGAAAATATCTTCAAAAATTAAGTTGCTCTAGCTCATTCAAAAATAATGTTGAGCCTCATTACTTTCTACCCATTCACGTTTGATCATATTAATTAAGTCATCGGTATTTTATAATCCTAGAGGATAATAGTCAGAACATTTCTATGATCCTTATGGCTCATTTAGCAATGGTGGGAGCAAAAATTGAACAATAATCATTCAAAGAGAAGGCGCAACAAGATACAACATTCATGTGTCTAGCGGGAGCCATCAATCACTAGTATACAAAAATATAATGACTCAAGCTTAGTGGTGACCAGGGTATAAAAGGATAATAATAAAAGAAGGTAAATTTTATAGGCCTAGTTGGGGAAATCAACTCCCTAGTGCATAACAATTATGCGACCCAAACCTAGTGTAAACTTTGTGATGCATCAGGTCAAAAAAGGAAAAAAATAGATGAAGCAACAATAGATTGAGATTTGATGTGCACTTGCATAACTCAATATTTATAAGTAGTCATTCATATAAAGTTCAGTAGCTATGTCATGTTGACCTCAGATCATATGGTCATCATCAATTTCGCCAAATTATACTATGTAGGTTTCTCAGTTGGGTTAGCCTTAGAGTAATTTTTAAAGTCGATCACAGTTCATGTTTTAAAAGCAAACATTTACTAAACAAGTCCATTTGTTCAATTTAATAATTAAAGGTGTCGAGTCTTGCTCAATCAACTCAGTCTGTCGAATCTTTGATGGATCATGAGTTGACTAATAAAAAGTGAGGATGCTTATGTGATTATAGCTTGGGGCGGGTACAAAACATATGACTAGGGGCAACTCAATAAATAAGCTACTCATGGTTGTAAAAACCCTAATTTTGCATCCCTTTAGACTCTTAAAAACCCTTTTAAAAACCTTTTTTTAAAACTCTCTTTCTAAGTGCTTCGATTTTCAAAAACAGCCTAAGGGTAAAAAATGACCAAAATACCCCCAGGGTGAAAACTGATCAAAATACCCCTGAAAAAGTGCTAAAAAGTTTTCATTTCGTTCAAAATGATTTTAGAAATTTTTCAATGAATTTTGGCTATTTTTGGGAACAAATTAGACTTAAAAAGATGAAAAATAACTAAAATGCCCCTATGGTGTAAAAAGATCAAAATGCCCCTAGAAAAGTGTTCAAAAGTTTTCATTTGGACCAAAATGATTTTATAAATTTCTCGATGAATTTTGACTATTTTCTGGATCAAAATAGAGTTGAAATGGTGAAAAATGACTAAAATGCTCATGTGGTGTAAAAAGACCAAAATGCCCCTCAAAAAGTGTTCAAAATGTAACATTTGGTCTGAAATAATTTTACAAAATTTTTAGATCCGTTTTGACTATTTTCGGATTCAAAACGAAAAATGACTTTTCGGCGAAGCGAGGTGCGACACGTGGCAAGTCAAAAGTCAACAAAAGAAAAAAAAATAAATTTGGCCCTTTAAATAGGGGCGCTACTTCAAAAAGCACCCCTAGAGGGGCCCCCTTTCATTTGCGCATGTCGGCAGGCATTTTTGGAAAAAACGAATAGGGGCACTACTTCTACTTCAAGTAGCGCCCCCTCAATGTCGACTCGTTTTACAGCCTTACTGTTCCTTGCCGCCTAACTATTCGGGGTTTTTATCCATCTGGGAGCTACTTCAAGTAGCGCCCCCCCTGTTTTGAAAAACTATAAATACCCCACCCCCCTCACTTCATTCTCAATCCATTCCTTCTCCTCTCTCACTCTTTTCTTCTTCAAAACTTCTCCTAGTGCTCCAGATTCCCGAGAACATCGATTGCGGATGGTCGATTCTCGGGACTTCTTTTCAGAAATCTTTTCAGATTTCCTGGACGGTAATTCTTCTCAAAACTCTATCTTGCTTTGTCTTTTGATAGTTTAAGTTGGTTTAATCATTTTTTAAAGTTGTTTTTTAATTATTCAACTACTTAGACTGCTTGCCTAGTCGAACCCATGCCCAAATCCCAGTTCAAAACTAGCCTTGCCTAGTCGAACCTCTGCCCAAATCCCGGTTCAAAACTAACCTCGCCTAGTCGAACCTCTGCCCAAAACCCAGTTAATTCTGGTTAAACCCTGATTAAAACCCAGTTAATTCTAGTTAAACCCAATTAAACCCTAGTTAATTCTACTTAATTCTACTTAAACTCAGTTAAACCCTAGTTAAACCCAAGTTAACTCTAGTTAAAACCCTAGTTAATTCCAATTAACTCTAGTTAAACCTTGGTTAAGCCCTAGTTAACCCTAGTTAAACCCCAGTTAACTCTAGTTAAAACCCCAGTTAATTTTGGTTAAACTCTAGTTAAAACCCCAGTTAATCCCAGTTAACTCTAGTTAAACCCTGGTTAAGCCCTAGTTAACCATAGTTAAGTCCTGATTAAACCCTAATAAAATCCTAGTTAATCCTGATCAAATCTTATTATTACACGATCCCTTGCACTTTGATCTTCATTCTAAATTAAAAGATCATCATTATGAAAATAACACTTTTAAATCTAATGCATATGCTAATGCAAGTGCCTTTAGAGTTCAAATTTTAAGTCTAAAAATCCCAAGTTCCAATGGTTTGGTTTCAAAGTTCAGCTTCATTAATTTAAATTTTAAAGCCCAATATGGACCTAACTTCATGATTTTTTAAAGCCCGTTATAGACCTAACTCTAAGACATTTCAAAGTCCGTCGTAGACCTAACTCTTATGACATTTTAAGTCAAATTTCAAAGTCCATCGTGGGCTTAACTTCATACAATTTAATTAAAAGTTTAAAGCCCATCGTGAACTTAAGCCCATGACATTTAAAACTCAAATTTTCAAACCTGTAATGGACCTAACTCCATGACATTTCAATTCAAAAATTTAAAGCCTGTCGTGGACCCAATCCCATAAAATTTAGTCAAATTTCAAAGCCCACCATGGACCTAACTCCATGATATTTCAATACAAAGTTCAAATCCCGCCATGAACCTAGCTGTTGAGTGTTGGCTCAAATTAGAAAATTGTACACCCTGGGCCCCCTCGTTTCACTCATACTCTACTTTGCTATTTGATCTTGGAGCTGAGTTCACTGGGGGTTGTAGGGGATGGCCAACGGCCCCTTGCCCGAGGGTTCAGGGGTGGAATTCCCGATATATTTTTTAGCATGCACATGCGCGTCCATATAGTTTGTAAGATTAGCTTCTTATTTGTACTTTGAGTTATTTCTAATTTTTGGATTGACAGGGTATGTGTCACACCCCAAAATTCTATCAAGGCTAAAATGGGACTTTAGGCTTGTGACACTGCTTATCCTGAATTAACCTTAAGACATGCAAGACAATGCTAAAATATGAAACTGAAAATTTTCTTCCATATCAAACATGTATTGATTAAAAAGTATGACAGTTTATCCTATAAACGAGTTCATAATGTCATAATCCTCCAAAACATAGTTCCCAATATAAAAGTAACCTAAGAATCATCAAAATGAAACCCTGTGTCAACATCAACATATATTACAACCTTTTTAATCAAAATGAAAGTCAAACAACCTAATGGTATGGAAAGCGGTCAAAGTCCCGTGTTTCCTCATCGGGAATGTCACATTCTTCCTCTATACCGTACTCTTCCTCCACCCAAGGCTCTATCGGATTCTCGGAACCTAAACCTGACGACATGAAAACATATCAACTGAGCAACAAGCGGCTCGGTGAATATGAAATCATAACTAACAATATCAGAAACATCAATTAGCATATTCATTATGGATAACACAATCATCAATATAAGCAGGCTCATAGTGGCATTTCATAACATCTTTCATATGATTAGGTTCATCGTGGTAGTTCAACATATATATATCATGCATAATCAAAGTGTGGAAGTCTCTTAAACATCTCATAATTCTTTTCTTTTCTTATCTTACTCTTCTTTCATGAGTCATCATTCTTTTTCCTTTTTTCATGTGAACATCATTGCATGCGTAATCATTAATAGTAACTTAACATAACTTTTTACTATATAGGTGAAAGAGATTACTATATTTTACATATTGAGTATCATTCCATAACACTTTACTCTGGTGTGTATGAAATTACTTATGATTCACTTGCTTAGTTACGCATACCTCATGATCTTAGACTGGTGGTACTCGGTTTCGAGAAACTAATCATGCAATTTCACCTACTCTTTATTTACTTCCAATCATTCATGATTGTACTCTTATCATGCTTGTGCATCTATCATAATAGTGAGTGAAAAATGATGCTTTCATTGGTCAAATAACACCTTAGATTACCATATTCGGTACCTTCGGTGATCCATCATGTATCTCATCCCATCATGATAGAATACTAAGGCTCACGAGATTTAAATCCAAAGGTTTATTTACCCAACAATACACCACTCCTACAAATTCAACAACACACATTATTCATCAAGGCATGTAAATTTCATAATTGCATCATAGAGCATGCATGATCATGGTACATCACTATAGAATTCATATCATCGTTATCATTTAACATACATCATTTTCACATGTCATAACATAAGAAATAATAATAACTTTTAACTATCATTTGCATAAAAATCCACAATTTCAACTCAAAACAACATATCAAATCATTCAAGACTCCACTCTACATCCCCTTCTCCTCATTCAACCATACAAACCTCAAATCATTCCCTTCCTCCGATTTAAATCATCCAACATTCATCATATAACATCAACATTGTTAAAACTTAAATAGAGGAAGTATTTCTACAATTAATCATATTCAACCTTATTCTAATATAGAATCTTAGCTTAAAACCCTAATGGCAACAATGATTCATAGTATTGATAGCGAGGAAGTCATATTTACCTTCTTTGATCGTCTCTCCATGATCCAAAAGCTTGAGAATGCACTTTGGGGGTGATCTCCAAGCTAAATCTCATTTCTCCAAGCCAAAATCCTCTTGAAACCCTAGTCTCTCGCTCTTCCCTCCCTCTTTTAGGTTTAGGGAACTTAGAAACCCTAAACCCCCGAATAAAAGGCCTATTTATAGTGTTCGACGGTTTAAACCCTAAAAATCCCAAAAATTTAGGGTTTTAAAACATTTTCTGCGAAGACCGTTTGAACGCCCCTAGATGGCCGTTCGAATGCCCATCGAATGGATGTTCAGGAAGGACATTGTTTTCTCATTTGTGACAAGCCGTTTGAACAACCTATGAGTCCGATCGAATGGCTCCGAACAGATGGCAGTCCGTTCGAACGTCTTGCTCAGTTTCAACATTGTTTCTACTCATCAACAACAACAACCCCCTTTTCTCTTCAGCACCAACCCATTAGCACACTTATTTTCCTTTAAAATATTTAAGTAAATGATTCATTTACTTTAAGTTTTAAATTAAAATAAGGAAGTACCCCCATTTGGATTCAATAAAAATACTTAGAAAATCAAATTTCAAGTAAATCAAAATCTAATTTTCCAATTTAGGCTAAAAACTGAAAATCTTGTCGTCCTACAATTTTTGATAGTCGAGTTAACCACTCTATACTTGATAATAAAATCTCATAAAATCATATACGTTCTAATTTATAATCACCCATTTCCGGAAATAATCATCTCAAAATTCAATAATTTATGGTTTTGCTAAAACCACACCCTTCCTATAATATCTAGAAATCATGTACTTAGTCATTTTAAATTTAAATTAAGATCATTGAGGAACCAGACATCACATGAATGACATGAATCTCGATAAATAAAATACAACTCTTTACAATATGTAATATATTATTTGGTCTAGGACCACATCGTGTTTTGATAGAAATGGTACTCCATTTTCGGGTTGCCTTGGATACGCCTAAAAATGATGTTAAATCAATTTTTTAAAAAATTCAATCAAATTATTTTTTAACTCCTAATCGAATTCAAACTCTTTTGCAATGATCTATTACAAAATAAATTTTTTTAATCTAAATAATAAAAAAAAGGGTTTTCTTTGACCAAAAATCACAAAGAGCACATTTTCTTTAACCTTTGCCAAGAACAAAAAAGAAGAAGTGAGCATTCAGATTCTATTAGAAGCACAACTCATACTAACACATCAGGCAATAATAAAGTGAATTACATTCTCAAACTTTTTTTTTTTTTACAAATGTTCCACTTAAACAAAGTGTGTGCATGATAGTTAGCTTTCCCATTTATTTATTATCTAAATACTTATAATTACTAACGTATATATGTATATAAATAGCATATATTATAATATATAATTTAAAGAATCTAACACTTATACACCATTATAACACATCAATATTAAGTTAAAAAAAAAACGCAACTCATATCTTCATATGACACTAATAAAATATTTCAAATCATATTGAAAAAATTAAATATTATTTTTTTAATAGAAAAACCTAATGTACACAACAATGTGTGCACTGTCAATTCTATCCTTCGATGAGGGGTCCAACACTATACAACCCACAAAATAGAGGATTTTTTTCCTTCATTAGACCCCTAAGGGCAAGGCTGGGCTTGATTTTGAAAGGCCCTCCAAATTAAGGACCATGCCTGGTAAGACCTAAGCACTGCCCTAGCTCGGCCCTCCCCAATCCTCACCCATCTAATATATCTATTGTGTGTGTGTGTGTATATATATATATAATAGGGCATACTATCACTTTGTAAATTCTCCATGACCAAAGTTCAACGGTGCAAAAGTGAGGGTATGGTGGTAATTTTTACCAACCCCTCCATAAAATATCTTCAAGCTCCCTACTACCCAAACCCCTTTACACTACATACTTACACCTATCTCCCTATTTGTCTCTCAAGTCACAGGTCAAAGCTTTTGGCTCTCCCCTCAATATCTTCCAGACTTTTAAACAACGCTTCTCCCACATTAATACATTTAGAATTGAAGAAAGGTTACTTGACCAGTTTAGGAGTGTCTTGAAACTGTATACTGTAAAAAAATAAAAACTTTAGTTGTAGCTTGCTAGGATTAGATTGGTTCGGAGGATAATGATTCACTAGATATGTTAAATTTAGATATATTGAAAGATGTCATGAATAGTTAAAGATAAGGTATATTGAGTTTCATTTAGTTGAAATTAATTATAAAAGAATAATAGTTATGTTTTATATATTTTATTCAAAATATTTTGTACTGTTTGATTACCATAATAGCAACAATGATTCATGGTATTGATAGTGAGGAAGTCATATTTACCTTCTTTGATCGTCTCCCCATGATCCAAAAGCTTGAGAATGCACTTTGGGGGCGATCTCCAAGCTAAATCTCGTTTCTCCAAGCCAAAATCCTCTTGAAACCCTAGTCTCTCTCTCTTCTCTTTCTCTATTAGGTTTAGGGAACTTAGAAACCCTAAACCCCCAAATAAAAGACCTATTTATAGTGTTAACGGTTTAAACCCTAAAAATCCCAAAAAATTAGGGTTTTAAAACATTTTCAGCGAAGACCGTTTGAACACCCCTCAATGGCCATTCGAATGCCCATCAAACGGATGTTCAGGAAGGACATTGTTTTCGCATTTGTGACAAGCCGTTTGAACAACCTATGAGTCCGATCAAATAGCTCCAAACAAATGGCAATCCGTTTGAACATCTTGCTCAGTTTCAACATTGTTTCTCCTCATCAACAGCAACAACACCCTTTTCTCTTCAGCACCAGCCCATCAACACACTTATTTTCCTTTAAAATACTTAAGTAAATGATTCATTTACTTTAAGTTTTAAATTAAAATAAGGAAATACCCCCATTTGGATTCAATAAAAATACTTAAAAAAATCAAATTCCTAATAAATCAAAATCTAATTTTCTAGTTTTAGGCTAAAAATTGAAAATCTTATTGTCCTAAAATTTTCAATAGTCGAGTTAACCACTCTATACTTAATAATAAAATCTCATAAAATCATATACGTTTTGATTTATAATCATCCATTTCCGGAAATAATCGTCTCAAAATTCGACAATTTATGTTTTTGCTAAAACCACACCCTTTCTATAATATCTACAAATCCTGTACTTAGTCATTTTAAATTTAACTTAAGATCATTAAGGAACCAGACATCACATGAATGACATAAATATCGATAAATAAAATACAAGCCTCTACAATATGTAATATATTATTTGGTCTAGGAAGACCCCGTGTTTTGACAGAAATGGTACTCCATTTTCGGGTTGCATCGGATACGCCTAAAAATGATGTTAAATTGATTTTTGTTTTAATTCAATCAAATTATTTTTTAACTCCTAATCGAATTCAAAATCTTTTGCAATGATCTTCTACAAAATAATTTTTTTTAATCTAAATAAAAAAAGGGTTTTCTTTGACCAAAAATTACAAAGATCACATTTTCTTCAACCTTTGCCAAGAACAAAAAAGAAGAAGTGAGCATTCGGATTCTATTAGAAGCACAGCTCATACTAACACATCGGCAATATTAAAGTGAGTTACATTCTCACACTTTTCTTTTACAAATGTTCCACTTAAACAAAGTGTGTGCATGATAGTTAGCTTTTCCCATTTATTTATTCTCTAAATACTTATAATTACTAACTTATATATGTATATAAATAGTATATATTATAATATATAATTTAAAGAATCTAACACTTATACACCATTATAACATATCAATATTAAGTTTTAAAAAAACGCAACTTATATCCTCATATGACACTAATAAAATATTTCAAATCATATTGCAAAAATTAAATATTATTTTTTTAATAGAAAAACCTAATGTACACAACAATGTGTACACTGTCAATTCTGCCCTTCGATGAGGGGCCCAACACTATACAGCCCACAAAATAGAGGGTTTTTTTTCCTTCATTAGAGCCCTAAGGGTAAGGCTGGGCCTGATTTTGAAAGGCTCTCCAAATTAAGGTCCATGCTTGGTAAGACCTAAGCACTGCCCTAGCTCGGCCCTCCCCGATCCTCACCCATCTAATATATCTATTGTGTGTGTGCATATATATATATATATATATATATATATATATATATAATAGGGCATACTATCACTTTGTGAAGTCTCCATGACCAAAGTTCAACGGTACAAAAGTGAGGATATGTTGGTAATTTTTACCAACCCCTCCATAAAATATCTTCAAGCTCCCTACTACCCTAACCCCTTAACACTACATACTTACACCTATCTCCCTATCTGTCTCTCAAGTCACGGGTCAAAGCTTTTGGCTCTCCCCTCAATATCTTCCAGACTTTCAAACAACTCTTCTCCCACATTAATCACATTTAGAATTGAAGAAAGGTTACTTGACCAGTTTAGGAGTGTCTTGAAACTGCATACTGTAAAAAATAAAAACTTTAGTTGTTGCTAGGATTAGATTGGTTCGGAGAATAATGATTCACTAGATATGTTAAATTTAGATATATTGAAAGATGTCATGAATAGTTAAAGATAAGGTATATTGAGTTTCATTTAGTAGAAATTAATTCTAAAAGAATGATAGTTATGTTTTATATATTTTACTCTAAATATTTTGTACTGTTTGATTACCATTGACAAAATTTTCATTTTTTAACTTCATCCAACTGCTCTTTGCATTTTATTGTCAATCCTAAATCCGGATAAAGGATAAGGGTTATACATCAGATTGACAATTAATGTAGAAACAAATTCACTAAATCTACGGCTTGAAAATTTCCTTCGCTCCTCTTTAGGTTTTGGCCCTGCCCTAGCCCTTGAGGTAGTGCTTGGGCCTAGCTAGTTTAGGCCCTCTGATGACTAGGGTCTCATTTTAATAAGTGAGGGTCGAGCTTGATAAGGCCAAGTCCTTACCCTTTGACATCCCTATGTACACTACTATTGTACATTGTTATGCATAACAATGAATTTTTGTCTATTTTTTAATTTTATAATTATTTCTTATTCTATGTATAATAATGTACACACTATTATTATAGGGTGCGGCTATGTGTAGACCAATATTTACTGGATAAATACTAATACACCGTAAAATCTTGTTAATACAACAAAAGAAATGAAAAAGGCAATAATACCCCTATCTTCCTCCTTACGTCTCCAACCAAAAGCCCTTTCGTTTCCAACAAAAAGCTTGGCAACACAACCCCCAGTATAATAGAGACTTCAATGTTTTGTTTTTTGGTTTCACTCTCGGTAAAACCTTCACTAACAAAATAGTAATTTTGAATAAGAATATGATGCGTACCCAATGCAACCACTGATCCCAAAAGCCCGAATTTATGGGAAAGGCACAATCTAAGTATTTATCTCAAGGATCGTAACATATCACCATCCTTTTGTAGCCGTTGTCCTCGGTAGCTCTCATTCTAGGGCGGGGCAATTCTTAGGAATTTTTTCCGTAACCCTCCCTAGGTAGCCCTTTCCGCAGCGGCTCTCACTCTAAGGCGGGACAATTCTCAGGATTTTTTTCGTAACCCTCCCCAAGTAGCCCTTTCCGTAACTCGAACCCGAGACATGGTATTAGGCTCTGATACCAATTGATGTGTACCCAACTCAACCACTGATCCCAAAAGCCCGGACTGATGGGAAATGCGCTATCTAAGTATTTATCTCAAGGATCGTAACAGAATACTTCACTGTAAAACAAGAGAAAGGTTTCTCTTTCTGTAATATACTTAGAAACCCTAGAATGTTCCCAAAATTGTTTATCCCTCTTATTATCCAAAAAACATTAAAAAAAAATAGTCCTAAATGAATAAATTAAGAAACACAAACCAAAAATTTCTAAATCATATATCCTAATTTGCTATTAGGCGTAACGTCAATCTTTCACAGTGTATTGAAGCATGCCCTATTAGAGCTCTCGCCGTTGACCCTTGCTCTGCCATCGCTCTCTTGCGAAGACGGGGAAATATCATACGGCTTCAAATAATGGTCTCCTACAAATCCAAATTAAAGAAAAGAACACAACATAAGAACATACATGGGTCATATTGTCTAGGGTTCGTTTGTACTGAATATACATATGCCATCGTCGGACTCATTTTACTTTTATGTGTTGCCCAACTTTTGGTTGGAGGAGACCAAGGTAAAAGGCATGGGTAATATTGCTTTTTATATTTATATAGCTTAAAATTTTAGCATATTTTTACTATATATAAATAGAATTACTCATGTTCAGAACTTCATTGAATCTTTTGTAATTCTAAAACTACCCTTGGCATAGTGAGCCCTTGAAAACGTAGATGAAATTTTACAAAATTTCCAAACTACCCTTATCATAATCATAATCATTATATAAGTCAAACCAATGTTATCTGGTTCGTTGGTTTGCTCGGTTCGAATTCGGGTTCGTAATTCGCAATTCGCTACTCTAGAGTGAACCCGGTTCGCTAGGGGTAGGATGAGATAATTCGTTTCTCGGTTGGCTAAGGTTCTTTTGTTTGGTTCTCTTTGGTTCGCTAACTTAGTTCCCATATATATATATATATATATATATATATATATATATATATATATATATATATATATATATATATATATATATATATATATATATACCATTAACACCCAGGATAAGACAACCAATGAACCAAGAAGACAGGTTACCGCCTAGTGAATCTAAACTAAATCAATATGGAAGATACACTAACATAGCAGCATGAGTGAAAGAGCTACATCCTAGAGTACATTTAAACTATCCAGTGTTTAGTTACTCATGATAAAACAAAACATCAACAATATATTTATTGAAAACTGAAATACATAAACAGTACGACTAAACGTGAACTATCTGTTCTACTACTGAGATGGTTGATCCAATGCTCTAAATATCTAGTGTGGATACCTGAGGCTTACACCGATCTACTCAGTTGAACTGAAGTGCAGTGAACATAAAACTATTACGATAAATAAAAACTTACAACTAGAGAGAACTCAGGACTGAAGGACAGTGGACTGAGGACTGAGGATTACAGAGAAAGAAGAGAAGAGAAGAGAGGTTGCATTCGAGATGTTCGAGTGTTCGAAGATTTCGAGATGCCTTACAATGGACAAGGCACATGCCTTAAATAAAACATAAAAATCAAACTAATTATTACATTTGAACGAATCTTCAAAAGTGGTCTTCAACTTTGCTAAAAGTAAATCTTGACTTGTCTGGAGAATCTTGAATATTAAAGTCACTTCTTGAATTTAATCTTGAACGAATGAAGGAGTTGCTGTCTTGATATCTGGAATACGTTGTACTCTGGGGAAAGGAGATTCCTTTCGGTGTCTTTAACTGGAGGGTAGATACTTTTACTTCTGGTAACTTGTCTGGAACTGTAGAGCTGAAACTTGAAAAGTAGTCAAAAGGTGAACAGTAAACTATTGTTACTATTCTGAAAGAATATTATCAGAATTATGGAGATCTGGATCAAAAATAATAGTGCTTGGACTATCTTCATCAGAGTCTGAAGATAGGTAATGCCATCCGTCAGTAGCAAATGATGAAAATCTGGTGTCATTGTCTTCTGCAAACGTAGACTTTAATTCTTCTTTAACATGTTAGGAAGCACCAATAGTTCCTTGATAAATATTCTGAATAATTGGATGGTGAGCATTATATTTTGGAGCACCCATGATAATAATTCTGCTTGTATCAGTAATTATATTCCACACACTTCGCTTAAGATGATGTTGAATACAAAAAAATCCTGAAATTTTTCTAGCAATAATATCTCTGTAATTGAATTGGTCTTTGCTTCTGGACTGAGGTTTGATAAGAAATCCCAGATATTCAGCATGAATAAAAATCAAATGATGGCTTAAAAATAATTCTTCATCAACCCATTCAGGACAAGTACTAATTATCTCAAGATGAAGAAAAGGATCAGAAAAGAATCTTCGCTGGAAATTACATGCTTGTATAACACACTGGGGAAAACCAACTAAATCATCAGGACTATAGGATTGGATACCAACAGTAAATCCATTTTCAAATAACCAAATTTTTTCTTCTTGAGGGCAAGCTTTGCGAATAATAGCAAGATTATAAGGATGAACATGGACTAATTGTAAACCTGGAAAAAAATAGATATCAGCTTCAAAAGCTGCAAGAGTAGCTAACCATTTATTTTGGGCAGAAGGAACTGTCAGATCAATTTTTTGACGAATATCTGGAGGTAGTTTGTCAATGGCTGTTGTTAATTTAAAACGAATAGATTTTAATAAACCAAAATAGGGATGTAACTTTCGTGGATCAAAAGTAGAATCCAAGGGTTTGGAAGATTCTGGAAGAGATGAAGAAATTGGTATAGAGGGTGAAAGAAAAGGTTTAGAAACTTGAAAATGATAACATAAGGCTTGAATGGTTTTAGTAAGGTGTTTGTCAGATTTCATAATTTTAGAAAACCAAAGATTATCAATGAGACATCCTTCACGAGGATTGAGATTGGTTAAAGGGAAAGGATAAACATATTTTTGGTTTTTTACTGCTTGAAGAGAAATTTCTCCAAAACATTGATCAGTCATCTGTAAGACAGAAGAGAGGGAAGAAGAAGTAGATGAGGGTGAATCTAGAATAGTTAAAACATTAACGTTAGAAAAGCTGATCAAATTTTCTCGGTGAAACTCAAATAATAAATCTTGCTCATTAAATTTAAAATAGATTCCTATATCATTTATCTTAGAAATCGGTTGTATGAGATTAAGAAATGGAATACCTAATATTATTTCTTGCCTTAAATCTTTAACTAATAAAAACGATTGCTTGATAGAAATATCTTGCTTAATGATAAAAGCATAAGAAATCTGAAATCTGATATTTAATGGCATGCTATTAGCTGTTAAAACAATTTCTGTAGATGATTCAAAATATCTGGAAGGAACTAGGCTTTCTCTAATACAGTTTGTTTCTGACCCTGAGTCAACTAAAGCAATGACTTTAAAAGTATAACTATTCTGGATACATATTGTAATCTGGACTTGCCACTTCTGGTGAGATGGATGAGACCTGAAATGTAAATGGCTATTTTCTAATGTTTAATAATAATACTCGTCCTGGAATTTGTCTTTTTCTAATGGAACGTCTAAACCCTTATACTAGACTCTGGACACTCTTTATCTGGTGAGAGTTTTTGTAAAAAATATTTAATCTGAGCTTGTAATTCATAATTGAGAAACTAATTCTTCTTTTCTTTTGGAAACAAAGCATTTCGAAGATCTTGAATTTCTAATTGGAGGCTTGGGAGAGTTATAATTTTAGGTACTTCTTGACACTTTAATCTTTCAAACATTTCTTCTAAATTAAAGTATAACTTGGAGGATTCTGGATTTTAGGAATGCTCTTTAAAGGTATCTTTATTCTTGTTTCACATCTTCTTTATTTCATAATCATTGAACTTGTTTCTATTATAGATCTAATAAATAAGCCTGTTTCCTTTTTGGTTCATGTACTAGAGCTAGCTAGGCAATCTTTATCAGGAGGGCAAGAACAACTTAAGACAACCTTTTTTCGGAAGAAATGAAGTGTGATACTTGAATTCATTTGCTTTCAAGTATTCTTCAATTTGACTCTGGAGAATTTGTTAACTAATTCTGGTATCTTGATCATTGATCAGAGAGTAGATACAACAGTTCTTGATTTGGCTGTAGCATCTAACGACTTAATCTCTTTTGTAACCAACAGTTTCTGAGAATGTCCACTTTACCACACTTGGAAAAATCGTTGGAGGTTTAGAAATACTCGGGAATCTGCTGAAGAAGGTTTCTTGGAAGGTTTACTGGAATATTTTCTTTGGAATGAGTAGATTTTTCTTTTTCTTTTTCTGTGTCTCGATGATGGGTCCTAGCCATGAGTATGGCTCTTTTCTTTGTCTATTGGTTCTTTTCCTAACAGATGGAGGAAAGGAACAGGTAATTGGAATATCCAACGACTGCAGAATGAACCTATCTTTGCAGGGGGGGGGGGGGCACATGGCACGTTCTTCTTGATATGTGTTGCATTTGAAGTTTCTGCAATAAGCCACTTCCTTCATTCTGGATTAACGCCATAATATACAAAGTCAAAAGATCATATGGAATATTACCATTATGTGTTCCCTAATCTTGGTTTAAAATTTCTGAAAATATACTAGATAGACATGAGATAAATCTTCTTTCCAAAA
>JABCRI010000631.1:0-40243 GCA_015143295.1 Tetracentron sinense | reverse complement strand
AGGACACTGATGAAGAAGTTATGCAGTGGAATGTGCGTAGTGATATGCATCATATGTATTGGCACTTTTAAACAATGATGATTCAGGCTGCATGAGTACTCTGACACTTTGCTAAAAAATGTGGTTTCTCCATTCGGCGTCAACGCACACATAAAAGAGATGGAGGAAAATGAGAATATAAGAGAGATTTTTGGTTGTCAATAGGGCTGGTTTTTACCAAGAAAGAGGAATATTGAAGTTGGGAAGACCATAGAGGAAGTAAATCACATGTGGGGGTGGGAACACTTATGACATTTCAATGCATGTTGAAGTTTGGCGTGTCTTAGCTCCAACACTGAACAAATCATGAGCTTTTGGACCACGTGAAGTGCGTTAATTCCCCGCATATGCTCTTATCAGAGTATTAAAGACGTGGATTATGGGACACTTGTACAACAGGACTGCATGTAAAAGAGATGATGAGGACTTCTGCAGATTGAACAAAAAGTCAAGGTTGGTTGTTACAATCCCTCCTTGTTAATGGTATTGCAGCTAATTTTGTGCGTATGAATTAGACTTTTTGTGTTTTTACCCCATCAATTCTTTGATTTTGGAGGTCCCTATCTCAGCGGTATGGGGAGAGAGAGAGTTTTGAAAAATAAGTTATTCATGCCTAAGGAAGAGAAAAAAAAAAGTCATATAAAATTTGTTTGCCTAGGAAAAAGGAAAAAAAAAAAAAGATAATATACAGATTTGTGGCTGTTGTCAAAGGGGAAAAAAAGATTCATAAGAGGAGTTCCTAAGTTAAATCAACTGCTCAGGGAATCGACCCAATCTTATGTTGTAAAGAAGAAGAATCGACCCAAGGATTTTGCAATTTTTGGGTTCGGTGAGAATTTGACCCAATCTCATGTTGAATGTGACCATCCTTGCTTGTCACCTGGAGAGTGTCTCCGGCGAGATTTGGTGAGTCTGTCCGTAAAATTGTCGGGAGGACTCTTTGACTGATTTCTAGCTCTCCCCTTAAATTCTTATGCAGAAAAAATAGATAAGTAGCAAGGAGAGAGAGAGAGAGAGGTGTGTGGTGCGTCTCCGGCGAGATCTGGTAGTCTCCGTCCGTAACAGTGTCTGGATGACTCTTTGGCTGATTTCTAGCTCTCCTAAATCTCCTATACATAGAAAAAAAAAAAAAAAGTAGCCACGGATAGAGAGAAGGGGTATGCTTGGCACCTTGTACACCACCCATCCTCCAATCTGGACAACCTTAGTTGGGGCATTTCTGTTGCACCAGGTTTGGATTGATGCCCAACTCACGCCACACCTGAACAATTACCACCATTGATTGCCCACACGTTGTGAAGCTTTGATTTGTAGCCAAACCAGGAGGTGAATCCAAATATCATAAGAAGTGTCTTAGAGGAAGAGAGATGTCGAGGAGCGGCGAGCAGATGGTGCCGAAGGCTGAGAGCAAACAAGGGATTAAAGCTCCTCCAAAAATATCCGGCAGTGGAATCTCCAAGGGGAAGTTCACCTCCATTGATGCTCCAACACTCTTCAACAAAGGTTGTGTTTAGGCAGGAAAAAAAGAAGAACAGAGGAAGAAGGGAAGAAGATGAGAAGAAGGTTTGAAAATGTTGGGGGTCTTTCAAAAATTTGAGCGGGTTCAAATTTTAGGGGCTATTTAATAGGTTGGAAAATGACCAATATTGCCCTTACTTTTAAGCATAGTAACAAAGTTCGGGTTCGGGAATTAAGTTCGGAAAAATAATAATTAATGATTATAAAAATAAAAAAAAAAAAAAATGTGATACTAACTAATGTATATACCAATCTGGAATAATTCGGGATAAGCTCGGGAATTATTCAAGAAGAGTTCGGCAGTTCGCGAACAATTCGGCAGTTCGGGAATAATTTGCCATTAAATACATTTACCCCTAAAAAACAAATTACTCTTGAATAATTCGCGAATTTTGTTACTATGCTTTTAAGGGAACATAGGGACAAAATGGACTCCTGTGGTCGATAGGTTGTTCACGCATTGCGTGAACAGTAGCTATCCCTTAGTAATAATAGATAAAGGAGAGGAGAGATGTGAATCATTATCACAATCTCTCTAATCCCGCTTTCCCTCTTTTCTCTTCTTCCTCTTTCTATTCTTTTTCTTGTTCTTCCTCTTTCTACTCATTAGACATACCAAACAAAAAAAAAATGAACATGACATAAGAATTCAAATATCAGTATGCATTATTAGCATTAAGGGTGATGATCAAACAAGATCCAAGAGATGAACTGCACAATAAAGAAAAAACTGTATTCATTACTATTAATGCGGAATCAGCTACAGTGTTTAAAAGAAGTCCATGATGAAAGAGTGCTGTATAATTACATAATAGATACAAGATCATGATTTCGCAAGATGTAGGGAACACCTACAATTTGATAGTTTTATTCCAGGAGTTCTAGACAATTTAAGAAAAAGTTGGACAATCCAGATTGAATCAGAAGGATATCCAATTGAGTTGGTTAAGAAACTGTCTAAGATAAATATTTAATATGAGATGCCATTGTTAAAAAATAATGTTATGGAAGTGTCCTATATACGCCCAGACTTCTTATACATCGAAATTAGTAGTCGGGAGCAAATTGACATGTCGGACATGGACAAAAAGTATTGTCCGCTCTGATTAGTCATTCATATTTATGGTGCCTCAGGATTGAGGCTGGGAATCCTACATACAGTAGCTACACATTTTCTCTATCTATACAGCAGCTACACATGCTTACCTTCACGAGTTATGTCCTACTCCTACCTACTGCTTAGACTGGGCCGTATTTTGGTATTCATTGAGTATCACCATTTTTTATTAATTCGCATTATGTTGTACACTATATGTTGCAACATGCAACCTTACAACTTAGGGGGAGAGTGTGATTTGCCATTTTCTCATTCCTTTCAATCAAACAAACCCTCCCACGATATGTTTAGACTGAGTGAGGATGTGATGAGTTGTAATGGCATTTCAGATACTTTTTAAGATGATAATCTTATTACAAAGTGTTAAAATTGTCTAATTCATCGTACCATAATTTCTTCCCATTTGTCGACACTCTGCCAACAAAGCAATAAATATCCTAAAGCATGTTTCAACTTTCATGTAACATTTGTTGGCAGTCATATATGTGGATTGGGACCAAACTAAAGCACCACACATAATAATATAATCAAACTCACATAACAAACACATCCAAACAATGGTTGCCTCTAAGATTTTTAAAAAATGGTGTTGATTATTAAACAAAACCCTAGCTCAATCAAGAAAGAGGTTTTGAAACAACCCATAATGGTTTTCTGAGGATCAAATAGATATTCCATGCATTTAAAACCCAAACGAAGTGTGTAAAATTCCAATTATGAACCAGGTGTCACGATCTCATGATTCAGGATTTTATCAACAACAAGTGAACGACGGCACACCCAAATAGATGACTTCTCAGAACCAGCTAATAAGGGACCTGGAGTACAAACATTTTGTTCATGGTTCACCCATGTCCTAGGATGCCTAATGACCTGGCCGATCACCTTGCTAAATGAGTTGTCCATAGGGTGGGCTTGCATGCTGGCATGGAGGTGCCAGTGTAACCTTTCTCGATGTGCAGTTTTAGTTTTCTTCTGTTTGTTATTCCTCTTTCCATTGCTTTTAATAAAATGTAATTCTTACTGATCCAAAAGGCACAAGATAACAAACCAAATTTGGTGAAACATCTCTAACAATGTTAACCACCGCAATTAACAAAGCTTGAGTGGAGAACCCCATTTGCAAATGCAAGCACTTACCATAAAGACAAAGCAAATCACCACCACCACCACCACCACCAACACAGTAAAAAAGTACAAGACTCGAGTAAATACCTCTGCAATGAACTTTGAGTAACTATCTTCCAAAGGATATTTTTCACTAGCATAAAATAGCATATGCTCTGCAAAATGAGACAGAAGAATCAGGCATCAGTTTTCAAATAGAAAATGTGGAAACAAGGGAACTCTCATTATAACGTAAAGCTACCCAAACTTGACCTCCTCAGTCAAAGGAGGACTTGAAAGTACCATAAACCTTCTACAATGTAGAAGAACCGAAAACGCAGCAAAAAAAATACCATGTGAGGACCACCATATCAGGTGGATGCACAAAAGAAGCACTTAAAAGAAAAGGCAGGACACAGATGACAAAGAAGTTACCACAGATAAACATTATCCAACTGATTATGCACCCAATTAATTAAGATTAGCAATCAATTAACAACTGCACAATGTAGTTGATAGGTCACAAATCACTACGGAGTGAAATACTGTACGAGAAGGCTTCCTATTCAAGTCACATGGATGTGGTCAGCCAGAGCTGTACACGTGGAAAAGTGTTTGAATATTCATTCGAATGCCAAACAGAAGCAATTTAGGTGCAATACGGATGTCTGGTGCTCATGGATTCAAATAATCAAATGTTACACCACTCCTTTAGTGACCACTACAAAAAATACAATGAACAATTGAAAAAAATGAACGGAATAAAAGAAAACTCACTAACAATCTAGACAATTGAAACCGTCCAATCAAGAGCCTTCTTTAGAACGGGCGAAAAATTTTGGGCGGCAGTCCGCAAACATTGTTCTGATTGATAATAGCGAGAGAGATATATACTAAAAGAAAAGGAAGTACAACAGGGGCTAGGGATCACAAGAGAGTGAACCCATGCCCGAAGCTAACTAAAAAGAGGACAGAGATTATAAGTAAAATTAATATTATGTTGTTCCAACAGAAAATATAACCATGCTAAATCAAAGTTCTCCAGGATGGAGCACTAGTGCTGCAATAGATGACCAGCCCGTAGGTAGGTACTAGCGAACAGGGAGGGGGAGTTCTTGAAGACCCTCAAGTTCTATCTTTTGGGCACCCCAGCTGAGCTGCAGACAGAGGCGCACGTTTCCTCTGGCAATGCTCCATATCACCAGACGGTGATCTAGACCAAGCCAAACCTGAGGGATGAACAAAAATAGGACATGTATCTGCAGGACGGGCCGTAGTAGAAGGATGGGTTGAACTCGAAGAGTGAGTCGTGGCAGGCCTCTTGCCCTTGGAAGGGGAGGTGGAAGCTCAATCCTTCCGCTCATCTTCTGCTATAAATCCTTAGAAGCTTCCTTGGTCTCCACCATGGGCTCCCCCACAAAGCTGTCCGACCTAGAATGCTCGGTTGGGATGACGAAATCGAAGCTGATGACATTGATACTTCGGATGAGTCCACTGCAAGACAAGCAAGCGCAGCACAAGAATGAGTGCGGTAAGCATGGGAATCTTAGACAATCTTTGTCCATCTCAAGTATTTTGAGCTCAAGGGCTGGCTAGAAAGCACGGATACTTCAAATAAGTCCTCGTACCCATATCAGATATGGATACGCTTCCGATACGGCGGGATACGTACGAGATACGGCTTAGACGTATCCAGTTAATTTAAAACAGTTTTTTTATTTCGGATACGGCATAGATACGCAGGGATACGGCCGAGATACGAACATGATTTTTTTTTTTTTGGAAGACCCGGGGGTGTGACCCTATCTCTTTTGTTTTTGCATGGGCATGGTTTTCTTTATATTTTGCTTAGTGGATGATAGGATGACTTTCTTTTTTGCTTCGTGGATGATGAGATGACCCTATTTCTTTTGCTTTTGCATGGAAATGGCCTTTTTTATACATAAACAGAACTGAACCAATGGTTATTTATAATTATAATACAAAATATAGTATTATTTTTTTTTATTTTTTTTTAAATTACAGACGTATCCTGGCCGTACCCGTATCCTGTTTTTTTAGGTTATGTTGTATCGTCGTACCTGTATCGTATCGTACCCGTATCCATATCTGTGCTTCCTAGAGGGCTGGTCTAAGTGGTGCTTCAACTCGTTCTCTTCGGCATCGGTAATCTAAACTCTGGTTTTTTGGAGCTGCGTACCAAAAAGTTAGATCAGGTCGCATCTTCATAAGTAAACAGGCACCAAGTCTAAAATTTTACCTTCTTGAGGAGTATGAGGGGCTCCCACACCATCCGGACCTCTCCATTCACTCCAGATTAGCAAAGGATACTTCCAAACCTTGTTTGTCTCGGGTAAGTCCTTGGCCAGGTGAGCTTCCTTATGTCAGACGGTCAGATAAAAATTCGGCACAGAGTATTTCGGGCAGTGTTTGATGTAGTAATGGGCCAGGATATGTCTAACCCCAACTCGATACCCATCATGGGTGTATTTATGCATCTGGGCTATGAGGCGGTAAAACTTCGGATACATCTGCCCTGGAGTCATCTGGAACTTGCGAAGCAATGCCCCAATCAAAGGATCAAGGGGAAAATGAAGCCCAACATCGAGCGCTGACTGGTGCACCATAATCGAGTCAAGGACAGAACTCGAACCATCTGGGTCATCTATGATCTCCGCCCCAATAAACTGAAGAATCTCGTATCTATTGGTCACCCAGGCTTGAAAATCCCAGGCAGCCTCACAATCATAAGAACTAGCATCTGATGCATTAGAAGAAGACGAAGAAGGACTGCACTCATCAGACCTATCAGAAGCTCTCTGACGACCAGAGGAAGACCCAAACTCACTTAACATAGTAAGGAAACAAAAAAAACAAAGAATGATAACAAGAGGATAGAATGATACCTTTGAGAGTGAGAAGATGTTGGGACAAACAAGAGAGGAGAAACGAACGCTAGAAAACCTTGAAACGCAAACACAACAAAAAGGCGGCAAGCGAAGTAGATAAGAAAGCTTTCAAAGGTTGAACATAATTATTTATGGGTTTCAGAGACGAAAGCATCATTGTAGAACCTCAAAACTTCGTGGCACTGTAGTGTTAATAGTGTATGTGAATAGTGCCATGGGCACCAATCTTGTAAGGGCCTAAAGGCCTCGTTGTAATTATGGTTGTGTGGGGAAATGAAATGAGGGTTCTTGAATGACCCTAGTGTGTTAGGGTACGTGTTTGGGGTCCTAAGGACCCTCTCGTGTGATCAAAGTCTAAAGAAAAGAAGATGGATGTCTTGACATACCCTCAACTTGAGGGAGCTCTAGTTTTGTCAATGTTGATCGAAATCGAATGATTCTTAAGCCATTAGAAAGATATCGAAACCCTCTTCGATGTTCATGTTTAACATTTTTCCAGAGTTTGAGTCGACGTTAGGTCAAATGTAGGTTTTTCGAAGACTGGTCTGCTGTAAATCATCCTAGAAACAGTCAACTTTTAGGCCTATTTAGACCATTAATAAGTCAGAATTAGGATTTTTACATTAGATACAAATTTGTTCCCCTTTAAATTTTGAGTCCAACGCAAGTTGAATCGCCTAAATCCAATAAGCCAGTCAAAAGTTATGGCCGAAACACCAGAGGTAAGCAAAACATGGCATAACCATCGATCGGTGCTCAAGACCGGTCGACCCCTCCACTACCAGTCGACCGGTGGACACCTCCGGTCGACCGATGCTCGCACAAAAGTGTATGGGGTTCTTTTCCAGAACCCTCAAAATCAACCGGTGGACACCTCCAGTCGACCCCTCCTTCCTTTCGTGCTGAAACCGAACTTGGGAGATATTTTGGGAGGATACAATGGATTTTTGACAACCCCTTTGCCTATATAAGGCCACACACTCGTGGGTAAGGGTTTACACAACCCTTAGAAGAGATTTTTGGGGTTTTTGAGAGAGAGAAGAGAGGAGAGCTAGGGTTTGACTTGGGCTTGTTCCAAGATTGAAAGGGGAGGTCGGTCTTACTTCCACAACCTTTCCAAAAGCTTGGATTCTCGCTTCCTCAACTTTTCTCAAGCACTCAACCAAAGGGATTGGTCTTAGAAAGGTAGAACAATCTACTAACTACCTTGTTTTTTTTTTTATCAATAACTCATCTTATTAAGAAGAAAGAAAGAAAGATACAAGATCAAGTCGAACAGCCCTTCGGGTTTACAAGCAAGTAAACACGGCCCCGACCTAACTACTCTACCTGAACCTCCCCCCCGCGAACCAAGCTGAACTAGTACAAGATGTCCTGGATTTCCTCCCTTGAGTTGTGTAAGCCTACCCACTCCATAACTTCCCAACGGACTCGGGCACAAATCCGGGACGTTGAAGCCGATAAGTCTTCAAACACTCTACGATTTCTCTTTAACCAAAGAGTCCAAAAAATAGCCCCCGGAAGCACTCCCCAGATCTCCTGCACCCCCGTCCCTCATTCCCGCAACCAACAATCTAAGAGATCCCGAAACGATGACGAGAATGCCTAAGCCACCCCAATGCGAGATAAATAGTAGTTCCACACCTCCGAAGTTACAGGACAGTGCAAAAGCATATGGTCCACTGTCTCTTCCTCCTGGTGGCACATGTAACATCGACTCGCCAAACTCCATCCTTTATGTTGCAAGTGGTCTCCAATTAAAAGTTAGTCCAATGATGCAATCCAAAGAAAAAAGGAAACCTTAGAGGGTATGCCAGGGTTCCACACTACTCTATGGGGAAACGAAATCCCCGGGTAGGAAGACATAGACTGAAACAAATTTCTAACCGAGAATCTCCCTTGACTACTCCTAGACCACTGTCTACAATCCCTTATCTCTGGGCACAGAGTGACCGAGGTAATACGCTCCATAAGCCAGGAATAATCGCTGATTTCCCCATCATTTAGATCTCGCCTCATCCTTGGGCACCAAACAACTCCACCCGCACTTCTTTCGTAAGAATCCTCCACGAGGACTTCCTTGTCAGAAGAAATAACAAAAAGGTTTCTGAAATCATCCTTGAGACGAGTGGAGCCTGACCAAATAGTCTTCCAAAACCTAACCTCCGACCCTCTTCCTGCCCTGAATCTAAACAAATGCACTACCAAACCAGCATTGGCCATTATACCCTTCCACAACCCCAACCTGTGGGGTCCCCTAACCTCCCTAGGAGTCTAACAAGAAATTTCCCCATATTTGGCTACTATCACGGCCCTCCACAAATTGTCCCTATCCTCTCCAAATCTCCAATCCCACTTCCCTAGCAAGGCTTTATTCATTAGAATGGGTGACTTAAAATTCAACCCGCCTGCTTCCTTAGGACGGCACAACTGGGACCATGATACTAAGTGATACTTAGCTCCAGCCTCTCTATCATTCCAAAGAAAATCCCTCTAAATTCTCTCTATGGTTAATGCCACAGACCGAGACCGAGGAATGGTGAGAGACGACATAAAATAAATTGGGAGACTTTGCAATGTACTCCGGATCAAGGTTAATTTCCCCCCTTTCGAAAGATACGATGTCTTCCACCCTGACAATCTTCTGGTGATGCGATCTAACACCGGATTCCAAACTGATTTCTCCTTATGTTTCGCACCCAGAGGCAATCCGAGATACTCTGAAAGGAGAGACCCTACTGCACATCCTAAGCACATGGGTAGATGGTCAAGGATGGGAACCTCCCCCACCCTTAGGATCTCAGACTTAGCTAGATTTACCCGTAAACCTGACACCGCCTCAAAACATCTAAGGATAAATCTGATATTAAGAAGATCCCTCCGCGAAACCCTGCAAAATATTAGAGTGTCGTCCGTAAACTGGAGATGAGAAATCCTCAACCCATGTCGACCAATCCGAAAGCCTTCAAATAGAGATCTTTCACCTTTTGACAACATTCTACTTAATGCTTCCGAAACAATTATAAAGAGAAAAGGGGAGAGGGGATCCCCTGCCTCAACCCCCGAGTGCTGGGGAAATACCCCACAGAACTTCCATTTATCAGAATAGAGAAAGATACTGTCGAAATACAAGACCTCATCCAAAGCCTCCACTAACCCATTCTGCCTAGAATGTAATCCACAAACTCCCAATTGACGTGATCATAGGCCTTCTCCATGTCCACTTTACAAAGAATACTCGGATCCTTTGCCCGCGCCCTTGAATCAATACTCTCGTTTACTATAAGGATCCCATTTACAATTTGGCGCCCTCCGACAAACGTACTTTATTGAGGGGAAATGAGATAAACCATAACTTTCTTGAGACGCGATGCCAACATTTTAGATAAAATTGTGTACGTACTACTTATAAGGCTTATGGGCCTGAAATCTTTGAGCTCCACCCCCCCTTCCTTTTTTGGTATCAGAGCTAGAAATGTGCTATTCAGGACTCTATCAAACCTCCCGGAGTCAAATTGCTCCTTCATTACTGCCATGAAATCTCGTCCCACAATCTCCCAACAACCCCTGAAGAACTCTATGGTGAACCCATCTGGTCCAGGAGCTTTGTCACTAGCCAAACCTCGAACTGCCTCTAGCACCTCTGCTTCCTCAAAGGGTATCTTGAGATCCGCCCTATGATCCGGAGTAAGACCCTCAAAATTGAGCCCTTCTAGCTTAGGTCGCCACCTCTCCCAATACATGTTCTTGTAATAAGAAATTACTCTTGCTTCAATCTCTTCCTCCTCCTCTACCCACTCCCTATCCACCCTCAACTTGTCTATAAAATCTTCTTCCGATTGAAATTTCTCATCCTATGAAAAAATTTGGTGTTCCCATCTCCCTCTTTAAGCCAATGAGTTCTAGCTTTTTGCTTCCAATTTAATTTCTTTGAGCTTTAAAGTTGAGATATACTCCATCTTCTTGGCTGCTCTCTCTCTAGATTCCGAAAGAGAGAGAGCTCGCGCCTCATCCAAACTATCCAAGGCTTAATAATTAGTAAAACATGGTTTTTGCTAGAAATTAAGGCGTATAACCTTGTTAGTAAGCTTTGATGCATGATCTTTGAGGAAATTAAGGCTTATAGCCTCGTATGTATATAAAAAGAAAGATAAAAGAGATGGGTTTTGATAAGAGAGTGTGAATACACTCTCCTAAATGGATTGTTAAGATTCATTTATACTTGGTAAGATTAAAAGGATGGGTTTCGATGGAAAGAGTGTAGAACAATCTACTAACTACCTTGTTATGATTCATTCATGCTTAGTAATTAGTAAAGCATGGTTTTTGCTAGAAATTAAGGCATATAGCCTTGTTCATAAGTTTTGATGCATGATCTTTGAGGAAATTAAGGCTTATAGCCTTGTATGTATATAAAAAGAAAGATAAAAGAGATGGTTTTGATAAGAGAGTGTGAATACACTCTCTTAAATAGATTGTTAAGATTCTTTTATACTTAGTAAGATTAAAGGGATGGGTTTTGATGGAAAGAGTGTAGATACACTCTACTGACTAGCTTTGTTATGATTCATTCATGCAAAGTATGTTTTGATGTATGATTTTTGCTTAAGGAAGATAAAAGGGATGGAATACACTCTCCTAGATGGTTTTGTTAGGATTCCTTTAGGTTAAGTAAGGATAAAGGGATGGGTTTTGATGGAAAGAGAGCAGATACATTCTACTAACTTACTTTGCTATAATTCATTAATATTTATTATGGTTTAATGAATGGTTTTGATAATGATTCATTGATGCTTGTTAGGTGTTGATGCATATTTTTGAGAAAAACTAAATAGGTGTATACTATTGAAAGAAATGGAATGAAATTGGGTTTCAATGATGTATGATGATTTCCTCACCTACCATAATAGTATAATCAAGATTTGTATAAGAATATGGAAAATGATACCTTAAAGTAAGTTTGAAATTATGATTTGAAGAAATAGGCCAGCCATGTATATATGCATGTTATCTTCAGGAATGCAACTTCATGACCTATTTCCATATTTTAATTGCACTCTAGGATTATCATGATGCTCCTACGTACTTATGATGCTTACAAGTACTCTATGCATGTCTAATGCTCACAAGTACTCTAAGCACATGTATGATCTCTCTATGACTATCATTTCTATGGGCATGTGATGATGTTTAAAAGCTTTGTGATGATTCCCATGTTGCTCACAAGCACATTATACACATGTTTGGTGTGTATTACTAAGGTTTCTCGTAAGTACGGGTACTTAAAGCACACAAGAAAGGCTCATAAAAATGGGAAAAGAAGGTTCATAAGAAGAAGAAAAGGTTCACAAGAGAAAGCTCACAAGTTCACAAGAAAATGAAATAATGTTAGTGTACTATGACCAGGTACGAGCACTAACATCTGTTTCCAAATAAGTAAGAGAGAATACTGGTATACTAAGACCAGGCTTGGGTACTAGTATCTGTCTCCAAGTAAAATAAAGAATATGAAAGGATGTCAATGTACTATGACCAGGTACGAGCACTAGTATCTATTTCCAAGAATTAAGAAATGATGTTTTAGTGTACTATGACTAGGTACAGGCACTATCATTTCCAAGAATTAAGAAATGATGTTTTAGTGTACTTTGACCAGGTACAGGCACTATCATCTATTTCCATGAAAGCAAGAGAGGATACTAGTATACTATGATCAGGTACGGGTACTAGCATATGTCTCAAAGTAAGTACAAGATAAGTGAATGAATGATCTTATAAGTCTCATAAGGTACTAATAAGCTAAGAACCTCATCAGCAACGCACAAGCTCATAAGAACTCATAAGGAGATTCATAAGATACTCACAAGACATATATGACTCATAAGATGTTGAAATACGTTTTGTTTAAGCACGAACCAAAAGTATGATTTTCGAGAATATATACTTGTTAGCTTGTTCTAAACTTCCACACTCTGATTATGCATTTGTTCTGATGAACTGTACCCTGTATGACGTATTAACGTGTTATAACATTGTTAGTTAGTAGTTTGTATACGCTGAGTATTCAATACTCAACCAAACTGTTATTTCGGTAGGTTTCAGGCTAGGAAGCACGGATACGGATACGGGATACGGGTACGATACGATACGGGTACGGCGATACGGCAGAATCTAAAAAAACAGGATACGGGTACGGCCAGGATACGTCTGTAATTTTTTTTTTTAATAATAATAATACTATATTTTGTATTATAATTACAAAATAACCATTTAGTTCTGTTTATGTATAAAAAAGAGACCATGTCCATGCAAAAACAAAAAAGACATTTCATCATCCACAAAGCAAAAAAAGAAAGTCATCCTATAAAGCTAAGGAACTTCATTAATATCATCTTCGCCTTCATCTGCGAATATTATAGCTTCCATATCAGGCTCATCGAGTGAAAGACTAGCAATTTCAAGCAAGCCAGCAGGCCCAGCACCCTCCATTGAATCAAATCCATCTCCACCAATGTCCCATAGCTTGGTCTCTCCTTCCATGTATTGTCGACTCCTCCTTGATAAGAGACGGAGATTGTTATGCACAAAAACCAAATCTTCAGCACGTTGTGGTGTCATTTTGTTCCTTTTCATGGAGTGAATGAAAGAGTAGGTACTCCAATTCCTTTCACAACAAGAAGAGGAACATGGCTGGCCAAGTACTTTCAATGCTAAAGATTGTAGCATAGGTGCAGAAGACCCATGTGCAAACCACCAAAGAAGTGGTTCCATTGCTCCTCTATCATTTTTTGAGTCATAGTCTTCAAATGTGTCCAAACAACCCGAGAACTTGGCATACTCAACATTAACAGCCCTTCTCTCATCTACACATGGAAAGTATTTCTTGAAGCACTTGTTTCTCATATTTGAAATTTCATCATCCTTGTGAGGAGGAACACGATTGGGATTTTCATCAAGCCACATTGAACTGTAATACCTATTTTACAATAAAAAAAACATCAAAAAAATTATGCTATTGATATTAAAAGAAATAGCTTAAAAAATAAGAATAGCTAATAGTCTAAAAGTAAGCTATTACCTGGGATTCAAAGAATGTGCAAGACAATGAAGAGGTGTGTTACTTTTGGCCCACCTCTCAACTAGTATCTCATGCACCACGGAATAGAAGGTTGACTCCTCATGTTCTAACTTCCCTTCATGCCTATAGATGGATGCCTTCACCTTTTCAATCATTGCATCCCACATTTCATAAACCAAGTGAAGACATGGCTTGTCGGTGTCACAAAACCGAAGCATCTCATAAATTGGCAATGTGAAAGAGAGTATGTAATCTATCTTATCCCAAAATATATCATTCAACACATTTTCCTTCACAAATATTGCTTTCCCAATATCATCTTCTTTGTACAAAACCCATTTATCACTTATAACCATTGTTTGGAGGCCACGCTTTATCAATTTAAACCTTTTTAGCATAATAATTGAAGATGCAAAGCGCGTATCTGCAACAGCAAGTAATTTCAAGGGCACAAACTCATTGAAAATAGCCAATCTCATAGAATGATTCATGATAAAGTTTTTTATAAACATCACATCCCCAACAATATCTGTAATCCAATGGCATTTTTCATAAGTAATTGCATTCTTCTCAATATTTTTTGCAGCACATATATTCTTAAGGGCAAGGTTTAATGTGTGCACCACACATGGTGTCCAAAAGATATTTGAGTACTTGCCTTGAATGAGTAATCCAGCTGAACTACAAACAGGAGCATTATCAGTAATCACTTGGACCACATTTTTAGGTCCAACTTCTTCAATTACTTGATTGATCAAGTTGGAAATAAAAAACTTGTCTTTCACCTCCCCCTCGCAATTAATAGCTTTCAAGAACATTGCTCCAAATTCCGATGCTGCCATAAAATTGATAAGAGGTCTTCTTTGTGAATCAGTCCATCCATCAGTAACAATACTTAACCCCTTTTCCTTCCAAGATTTCTTAGTCGTCTCCAACAACCTTTCTACATTTGCCCTTTCCTTTTGGAGTAAAGAGGTCCTCAACAAATTATATCCAGGAGGTACATACCCAACAATTAAATTGTTTGCAGCAAATGAATAGGAACTCGCATAATGTGGGTTCCTAGCTAAATGAAAAGGCAAGCCACTTGAGTAAAACATCCGGGCAATCTCGGAATGCAATTGTTCTCGAGCATTACTATTGAATGCCTTCTCTAAGGCAGTATTTCCAGAAGCCTTTCTTTTTCTTGGCTCAAAACCTTCTTGTCTAATTGCTCCAGTACTGCTTGACCCCATACCCAAGGATTGGTAAGAAGAAGGTGGCAAAGGAACCTTTTTAGGCATACCCCTTTTCAACCGGTTTTCAGCATCTTCAACTACTTTTTGCATTTCAGAAAGAGTCTCGAAATTCACTTTTGGGCACACTCTAATTCCATGACCCGAAAGTCTCAACAAATGAGCCTTGACTCTAAAATATGACCCGTTGTAAATATTTTGACAATAATTGCATTTGAATTTGGTATTCCCACCTCCTTCCCCCATTTTTTCTACTTTAGTAACATATTTCCATAGAGGAGTATGATCATCTGATTCATCTTGTATCATGGAAGTTCCACTTCCACACGTTGAACCCAAACTTCCTGAACCCGAACTCATATTCCTAAAATTATGAATTTAGTAAACAGTCAAAGTATGTTAAAAGAGAAAGAGAGAACATTATAACACTCTAAAAAATAATTGATTTGAGTCATTTAATAGTTGAATTTTTTTGAGCCTTAAAAAGGAAAAAAAACAGAAGCAAACAAGAGCAAACCGTCAGCTGTCAACTAAAGGTTTGAGCCTTTAAGAGATAATTGATTTGAACAGTTGAAATCTTTTTTTTTGGGAGGGTAACAGACTAATAGTTGTTTGAGATTTAAAAAAAAAAGCAAATAATAAAAAAAAGCAAACAATAAAAAAACAGAACCAAACAGGGGACCGATTGTTTGTTTAACCAATGAAAAAAAAAAGCAAACAGCCAAACAGGGTAACAGACTAACAGTAGTTTGAGATTTAAAAGAAAAGGCAAATAGTAAAAACAAGCAAACAGTAAAAAAAAGGAGCAAATAGGGGACCGATTGTTTGTTTAACCAAGAAAAAAAGAAGAAGAAGCAAACAGGGATGAGGGACCTGAAACGGAAGCTTGAGCTTGAGCTTCGACGGGAAAGACCAAGTCACCGAAAGAGGTAGGTTCTTCCAGTCTTCCTCCTTTCTCCTCTTCTTCCTCCTCTTCTTTCTCTTTTTTGTTTTTTCTTTTCTGTTTCGGCTGAATGGAGCCCTAGATGGTTTAACCAAAAAAATCCAAAAAATAAAGATTAAAGGGCATATCGGTAAAATGCCTAAATGGCCGTATCCATGCTGTATCCCGAACGTATCCCCGGCGTATCCGAAATAAAAAATCGTTTTAAATTAACTGGATACGTTTTAGCCGTATCCCGTACGTATCATGCCGTATCGGAGGCGTATCCGTATCCGATACGTATCCGATACCGGTACGGAGACCAATTTGAAGTATCCGTGCTTTCCAGGTTTCAGGTTGGTCGTGCTGAAAATAAGCAGGAGCTTGCTTGAGATCATCATGCAGATGATAAGGGCCTTGACATGTGGCCTTATGGTTCAGGGTTGAGTGAGAGAGATATGTATTTAGGGTTTCATTTTGGGGAATTTTGCATCAGACTTGAGTCAGTAACTCAAGGGATGGATTTTGTATAAAAAGTTTAGTTTCTAATTCAGTCTTAGTTGACTCTTGTACATGGGACACTTATATATAAAGAAGAAATTTTCAAGTTCACTAGTTCATGTGCCTTGTATGCTCTCTCACAGGATGGTTTGAATGTAAGGCACGACGCCAAAGTCTCATAACTCCTAGGTAGGATTTTGGGTTGCGACAATCATGACCTATCATACCCTTCATCCTACCGTACATGTCATCTCATCTAAGGGCACTATCATCTTTGGCATGACTCAACAGAGCGCCAACCGTCATTATTGAAAAGGTAATTAATCATGATCTCTGATGTGATGTATGACTCTGCGTTAAGCAGGTGCGCACCCCAACGTTGTGACGCATAACGCTGTCATACTGATCAAATTCAGGCATTTGCGCAGCTGGCATACACTTAAGCGATGTTTCTGGTTCACAAGACCTTGAACAAAGCCCAAGGCCCTGAGAGGGGGCATTTGTAAGGGGAATAATTCGCTAAGGCACTCAGCTCAGCTAGTCCCGAACTAGCAACACCATTCCTTCTAGATCCCGACCAGAGATGATAGGCTCACCAGACCCAACTTTGAGTCCAAACACGGCAACCCCGTCAGAGCAATGATGGCATCTCCCATCCCAAAGTCTGCATCCTGACCTAAGTAACGGTGCCACCACACCATCAAAATAAAATATCATGACACCTCCCATCTTGGCAGTAAGAGTACAATCCAGGCAAATAAGCCGTACAAATGACCAGCCAAATCATTCTGACACTAGATATCGCACATGCCACGTAGATAATGTATAATGGCTTTGCTGAGCAATATCTGACCAATGCAGGAATCATGACAGCGGTCAATCAACCTTTTGACAGAGTAGTTGAGACAGAGACTAGACCCTGTAAAGCAATTTGACCAAACCAGGGAGAGAGCTAAAAAGGAAAAGAAGAAGGAACTTCAAAAAGAGGGGACTAACTTGATCGTCGGAGTGTTCTTGCAGTTTCGAGGACCTGCTCGTCGAGAGAAAGGGAGCACCGTTGCATCCCATCAAGAAGTATACCAAGGGAAAAGATTTTGAGAATCATGTACGAACCCCCCCAAAAATGGTTTTTCTTATTTAATCATGGTTCAGAAATCATCTTAACAATGAAAATTTCATTCGCAGTTGATAATATAAGCAATTAATCACTAAGTTGAGCTTAACAAACTTGTGTCACATAATATCAAAATCAGTTCTATCTCACTACTAGTCGACTATCTCACATAATAACTGTATACAGATTTAATTGTTGAATTACGAATTCATGTGGCCAGGGCGATATAAGAATTAGAAAGGACTCTTCATATAACTTCCACTTACCAAGAAAATGAGCAAGACCTTCGAGCCCCTCGGGATCACTATACGAGCCAACACTAACATTCATGGATGCAGCAGCCTGAACCAGTAACACAAATTGGAACCAACACTAACATTCTATAAATTGAACAAATCAAAACGATCTCGGATTGAAAGATTTCATTTTAAAAAAAAAAAAAAGATTATCTGAAGAAATCAAAAATTGAATAATTAAATAAACAAAAACCTTATCAGTATCAGGATCGCTGATGAGGAGGACTTCAAGAGAGTTAGGGAGGACGATCCTCCTGTACTCTCTCTTGTCCGTACGAGCCTTCAGTATCTCCTCCTCTGCTTTGCCGACCGCCATTTCTTCCCGGATTTTCTGCTCCGTTTGCTTCCTTCGCTATTACTACCGTGAAGAATAAAGAAAACAGAGTGGAAAATGGAGAGAGCTCAAACCTCAAATATTTTTTAAGACAGGAAATTGCGAAGCAAAGTAGCAAACCGGGTCTAGTCAGTGACCGGGCCCACATTTGTGGCCTTTTTAGCTTACTGGTGGCTCGGCGCACTTTTTACGACGACTTATATTTATTCCCCACAACGTCGCCTCATGGAACCGATCTTGGTCCTCTTCGTCTTGGACACGGCACTATAAAATACTAGGCCTGGCTTGTCTCTGGCGAAGCCAGAAACTCCTCTCGGGGTTCCATACATTGTGCGGCAGTTGGCAAAAATATGGGGAGAAGTCATTTTATTTTCTCCCCATTTTTTTGACTTCTCCTCATATGATATCTCTCCCCTTTATTCTCACACACTTATCGCCACATGTCTTGTTATAGATGGAGAAGTCAAAATCATGGGCCCCATGATTTTGACTTCTCTACCACTTGTCACCTATTCTATAGAACCCCGAGATAAGCCCTTTCTGGCTTCGCCAGAGACAATCCCAGGCCAAAATACTATATCCCTTGCGTTCCTCTAGGGGTGGAGTCCGACTTTGCTCCAATGTTGTGCAGCTTGACCTGCCTATACCAAACAGCCACGTCAGTTCATGCCCTTCCGGAGAAATTTTTTTTTTTTTTTTTTTTTTTAAGTTCCCTTCCAGAGTCAAAGTTAGTATTTAAAAGTAGGAGTTTGCTACGGAGACCCCATTAGGGCCGAGACCAACGAGACCATGCTCTAAGAGCATGGGATTTCAGGTGAGGCCCCACCTAAAATCTCATGCACTTAGAATATGGTCTAGGGGTCTAAGAAGTTTTATCCTTAAAAGTAATATAGGCCATTAGCATGGCAACAACCATTACAGTCAAGTCTGGGCTCCTATGACCGAAATCCGATCACAGCCAATCGTGATCGCACCAACCATTCAACTAGTGTCCCTAACTATGATTAAATTCACTAACCGTTATGGTGTGTTTATTTGGTGAGAAAGTGGGGGAAAGAAAAGAAACTTATAAATGTTTCCTTTCAAAACAACTATATATCAAGTATTTTTTTTTTATAAGATTAATTTTCATGCAAAGCTGTGCATGTGCGGAGCTCCCTTTTTACACACATGGGTGCCAAATGTGTAATTCAAATGTGTAAAATTACACATTTGCCACCCCATGTGTGTAAAATTACACACTTCATATTTAAACTGTTTTTTTTTATAAACTTTGTCATTGGAGAAAGTGCTAAAAAATAAAGTCTTTCTTGCACACCAAAAGCAAGAAAAATTAATGCAAGAAGACTCATTTTTCTTTTACTTTCCCTCACTTCTCACCAAACAAGCGCCCCTTAAGGGTTAAAAGTTCTTGACTAGAGTTAAAAGTTTGTTAATTTTTTTTTTCTAAAAAACTAGGTGAGATTATTAAACCCCAACCCTATGTTTGGTTGCCGAGAAAATAAGTAAGCACATAGAAATTAAAGAAAAGAAAATTAAACAAAACACAACTAAAAAATTCTTTTCTTTTCCATGTATTCACATATTTTCTCGACAACCAAATATAGCATAAAGGTGTGTTCTTTTGACGAGAAAGAGTGAAAAATAAATAAATATAATAAAAGGAAAAAATTACTAAAATTTTCTTTCAAAACAACCATCAAAAGATAGAGGAAGATTTTAGGGGAAAGTTTGTCACTTTTGAAAAAGTGCAAGAAAATGAAAATGTATTTCATGCAAACCAAACGCAAGAAAAGTGTAAAAAAACTCTCTTTTCTTTTACTTTCCCTCATTTTCTCGCCAAACAAACGCATCCTAAGGAATTAGTGAATCTTAACCACCACGGTTAATAGATATATTAACAGGGGCACTTGTTGACTTGTGAGTGTGATTGAACTCTGGGAGAGTTCAATCACAGTTGTCTGTGATCCGATGGATCTCCCTATGACCATATGTTAGTCAATTGAATGTGGTTAAAAAATATTAATACTAAAGTTAAAAATCAAAACAACAATTAAAGAAAGTAAAAAAAGGACACATGTTGACTTGTGGGAGCAATTGAACTCTGAAAATCGGGGATTTTTTGTTCTCGTAAGGTATGCTACCCTATTCTCAAGCATTTTCTACTTTCAACAAAAAAGTTAATACCTTTATTTTTTGGAGATCGAATCACAGCCAATTGCTATTGAATTTGGGAAGAGTTCAATCACACCCACAAGTCAACATGTGTCCCTATTAACCCCTATTAACTGTGGTTAAGATTCACTAACCCTTAGGATTCAACAATCTAACCTTGGTTTTTAGAAGAAAAAAAATATTAACTCTAAAGGTTAAAAATCCTTAACTAAAGTTAAATATTTTTTTCTAAAAAACAAAGTTAGATTATTGAACCTTTGATGAATCTTAACCACGATTAACAGGGATTAATAGGGACACATGTTGACTTGTGGGTGTGATTGAAATCTCCTCAAATTAATTGCAATTGGTTGTGATTCAGTCTCTATTTTTCGAGATCAGATCAGAGCCAATCATGATTGAACTCGGGAAGAGTTTAATCGCACCCACAGGTCAACGCGTGTCTATGTTAACCCTATTAACCATGGTTAAGATTCACTAACTCATAGAGTTTTTTTTTGTTTGGTATCGGCATACATCAGTAGAGTCAGAACGGTCAGTTGTTAGTTGAGGGCATTGAGGCACTTGCAACCCTTACCCCAAGGGGATTAGATCCCCAAGCCTCCCCCATGGAAGGCCACACCCCTACCACTCACGCAAGAGGCAGGGGTGTAACTCATAGAGTTCAATAATCTAACATTGGTTGTTAAGAAAAAAAAATTGACCTTAGGGTTATATTTTTAAAAAAAATCATAAGAACAGGATTAGATTATTGAAACTTAAGTTTAGGAATTTCAACCACAACTAATAGGGTTAAAAGGAACACGTGTTGACCTGTGATGCGTTCGAACTCTGAAAGAGTTCAATCAGGATTGGCTGTGATACGACATTACTTTCTTGTCATTGCTTCATATTTAATTGGTGTGTATCATTCACGGTACAAGTACTGAATTTGCAAACAGATTTGTTTTTTAGCTTTATTGTAATACAGGATAAACAGTACTCTTCGAAACCTGTATTTTATATTTCTCATCTTCTTTTAATTTTTTTGGTTGTAGATTTTTTTTTGCCATTATGTACATGGTTTCAAGATTTATTGCACGTATGTTGTAGACCTAATGCAGTCATTAGAAAATCCTTTGTGAGGGGTGGTAATAGAATGAATTAGGTTTTAGTTTCAGTTTCCTTTCTTCTCTATATTGCATTTTTAGTAAGGATGATTTTCACTATATTTAGTATCTAACCTGCTCGTATATATTTACGCCATTTCAATCTTTCCTTCACCACTAAATCACTATTTAAACACTTTATTCTTTCTGTTGGGAAATGCTAGGCTACAATTTTTTTAAGCTCACTTTATTTATAAGCAAGACATGTGTTATTGTCTTTCATTAAGACAAATACACGTGTTCTCCACTAACATTTTCTCCAATCTAAAAAGAGTGAGTCTCAAAAGAAAGTGATGCTAACATCATCCAAATTGGGCTAGCATCACTTGACCTATTTTGTATACTCAATTGAATATTGAAGTGATTCGGTTCGTAACTCGATTTGGTTTGTGACTTTGATGTAGCATGTGTTAGCCTCAAGGTTACAACTCTAAGTACCCTTAATAATTTCAATGATAACACAATAATGGAATGATCATTATGATGTTAATGTTTTCATTTAGTTCGTGTACTTTAAGAGAAAAAGAGCATTAAAATCATCCTTTAAGCTATGGAGTATCTAAGAGATCAAACACTCAAGAGAATCACATTCAAAAGCCAAGTATCAATCATTTCTAGGAAAAAGCTTCAAGGACTCAAGTCAAATCATGAAGAAAAGTCAAGACTGAAGCTCCATAAATTCATAAAGAAGACCAACTCTCAAAGTAGTCTTATGATTAACTTTGAGAGTATCAAGGACTATGTAAAAGTCCTCAAGATCTTGGAACTTGATTCTTCAAAAATACCTAGATAGGCTTTAGGATATTTAGAATAGTTTGGACATCATTCTAAGGACCTAAAAATGTTTATAATAATGATTTTATGAATGTCTATAGACCAAGTCATCATTCTTATCATTTTGGTCTCATGAAGATGGGTTCTCTGTAAAAAATCAGAAAACTCGTCAACAAGTTCAAGTGACTCGTTGACAAGTGAACTAAACAGTAGCTCATGTTTGAGTACTGTCTCACCACTTGTCGACGACTCCTCTTCACTCGTCGACAAGTGCTTGCTGGAACTGAACATAATGGTTAGTTTTTCAATGGCTATTTCGCATTAAATGTTCCCACAACGGCCAAATTGATTGTTCAACTACAAATAGAGCTTATTTATGAACAAACAAATGATCCAACACTATTCATTGATTCATTAATTATCCAATCTCCTCCAACATTCAATACTCTATTTTTTCATTGAAAACTTAGAATCTCAATCCCTGTATATTTGAGCATTCAATTTCAATCATCTTTAAGAGATTATTAGATTTGTTTTTGTACCACCCCGGACTTTTCTATACTTAATGAATACCGTTTTCGTAGTTAATTGGCCTTCCTCATAGTCTAATTAATAAATAAAAGAGAAATCGGAAATTCTGAAACGTCAGAATTGTTCATTTTCGAAAGACGAACCCAACGCAAGTTAAACTGTCGAAATCCGGCGAGCGAGTCAAGAGATATGGTCAAAACAGTCCAGACCTACAGAGCATCGATCGCTCGGTCCAGTCAGCGATCGATCGGTCCAAAACCGATCGATCGATATCTATCACACGGTCAAAGATTTTGTATGGGGAAATTTTCCAGAGAGTAGTTTTTTAACCGATCGCTCGGTCAGAGTACCGATCGCTCGGTAGGCAACCGATCGATCGGTCATAACCACCGATCGCTCGGTCCCCGTGTTTTGCAGAAAATTTTGTAAGGGCATTTTCGTCTTTTGGGCGTTAAACCCTTTCTTCTTAAGGCTTGCCCGAGCCTTTAGGGCTTCATTCACATACTTAGAGGATTTTGAGAGTTAGGGAGAGAGGAGAAGGAGACTCTAACCTAGGGTTTCTTTTTTGAGGAGGAATCAAAGGGGGTTTAAGAACCCTAGATCCCCCAACTCGTTTGGCTTCGATTTCAAGGCTCAAGCTCTTGTGGGACTCCTCCTCCAAGCTAGGGCAGCACCCACACACGTTTTTTTTTTTAAAGGGGTTTCTTCCCCAACTCAAGTCTTCTTCAAGCAAGGGTTGTTCCCTACCCTTTTTTTTTGGAGCTTCAATCAAGGTTCCTACCAAGATCAAGCCTTGATCTAAGGTTAGTACACCCTACTAACTTACCATAGCAATAAATCTAAGTTTTCTTTATGAAATGTGATTTATGCAATTATGTTTGCTTTCTTGTGAAATGTATCATCCCTAATAAATATAAACAAGATAAAGAAATGGTATGGATATTTGGATGGATGTTGGATGTGGCGATTGGATGCCGAATAGGTGATGTATGGTATGTGTGGGTCGTGGATTAGAAAATGGAAGATAGGCATTACACAAATAATAAACTTACCTTGTGTGATTGAATGTAAAATATGCACTAAATATGAGAAAATGAACAATGAGGAAACTTGCATGCTAAGTGTTTGACAAAAAACCTAAACTATGAAATAATGATTTAAATGAAGAAATGGAAAGGGGCCTTATGCATGTATTCTCATGAATGATGAATGAATTTAAATACCATGTTGATTACTCAAATTCTCATATGCATATATTGTGAATTGGATGGTGATGTCATACCTCTCTTATTATCTTTATTACATGGTTGTCACGATTGACACGTACACGAGCACGCATGATAGCATGAACCGAGATTTCAAGAGCATGTGCATATAATAACCAATAAGAAAATATTGCATGTCAAGGAGGTTGGTAGCTCAGGGACATTCGGGTACTAGCCTCTGGCTCACAAGAAAACCCCTAAAACACCTATTGTCAAGGAGGTTGGTAGTCCAAGAAAAATTCGGGTACTAGCCTCTGGCTCACAAGAAAACTAAACAAGTAATAAAAATCACCTATTGTCAAGGAGGTTGGTAGCCCAGGGACATTCGGGTACTAGCCTCTGGCTCACAAGAAAACCATATATCAAGGAGGTTGGCAGCCCAGGGACATTCGGGTGCTAGCCTCTGGCTCACAAGTTACAAGATGCAAGGTTTCAAGATGATGACAAGACATTCATGCATGCACGCATACATGATTTCTATAACGCATACCGAGACATGGAAACGGGTTTTCAAGCATGAGTTTTATCAGCGTTTTTGCATTCATGCACGTACTTCAAGATGATAATATTGCTTCATGTTTAATATTGTTTAATTCTATGATTTTACTATTGCCTGGAATTGATGATTGGTATTGTACTACTCCTGGCGTGTTTATTATTGTTACGGATAGCTAGTAGCTTGTACTCGCTGAGTATTCCATGCTCAACCGTACTTTCATGTCGGCAGGTACTGAGGGAGCCCTCGACCCAGAGCCTTGGGTCGAGGAAGAGTATATCGAGGAGAGAGAGCCGTCTATCCCACTGCAGTCTCAGGCGGACCGAGACCTTGACGTGTGGCCGTACCTCGACTACTGTTGAGGGGAGAGTACGAGAGGGTGCTTATGTATTTTGACATTTTGATAGGTGGGCCTGTCCACCTTAGACTTAGACATGTTATATATATGTTAACTTGGAATACTATTTTGAAAATCTTAGAAGAAAAGAAAAAGTTAGTTTACGCTTCCGCATTTATGTTTAGCTTACGCACTCTGATTATCATTGTTTAGTACTTTAATTATCTTGTTCATGACAGGATGGTTTGGCAGGTACGTATAGTCACGCCTAAAGTATCCCTAAACTCCTAGGGGGTATTTTGGGGCGCGACAGTTTTTCACTCTTATCTAGCTCATCAAGGAGCTCACTCTTTGTAAATAGCTTAGTCAAGAATCTAGGATTCTGCACCAGTGAAGACGAGTCCTTCTTGTAGCCAATAGAGACACTCTCTTGAAGAAGTTTTATCCTGAGCTTAAGAAAAGGATTGTAAAATGTGTAATCCTCACCCGTAAAGAAGGATTGTAAAGGCTTACTCTCTGCCCATAAAGAAGAGTACAATCAGTGGAATCGTGTGAAAATCCTTAAAGCGGGAAGCTTAAAGGAGGGGACATAGGCAAGTTGCTGAACCCCGATATAAATCTCATGTGTGGTATCTTTTATTTTTCTCTCTCTGTTTAGCTTATTTATTCATTGTAGCATTTTTGTTAATTTATTTAAATTCCGCATAAATCACTTAGAAATTTTAAATTGTCATTGACCCTACTCACCCTCCCTCTAAGGTCCATTAGCTAGGCAATAGCATGGATACACCACAATTTCATTACATTACCTATTTGGGTGAAATTGAAACACACATACTATGTGGAATGTCTTGTATGATTAATTTTAAATTAAAACAATACCTTTGGTGCCTAAAAGTAACTGAGTTAAATCATTTGATTCGTAACTCGATTAAGTTTTGTGGTTACCCTTATGGCAACCTAACAGTTAACTTAGGTATGATGTGTGTGTGTTTAGACAACTTCTCTAACCAAAAATTAATAATAACATAATTTTTTTTTTTTGCATAGTAACATAAATTATATTTAAGTGGGCACCCTAACGGTTAACTTAGGTCTGATGTGTGTGTGTTTAGACTAGTGTTACCTAATTCGCTAGGTACTAGAACAAACCGCGAACTAATTCGAAGTTCAGTTCGGTCCAATTCAAAGTTGTTGAGCGAATCGGGGAATAAGCGAACCAGTTCGCGATTCAGTTTAGTCCAATTCGAAGTTGTTAAGCGAACCGGGGTATAAGGTTTCATCAGGTTTCATCCAATCACGTAAACTAATTTAAAAAATGATACAGTAACCTCTCTTTGCTGAGACAAGTACCTTCTCTCACTCCTTTTTGCATAAGGTCACATCACCTTTTATTTGATGATTACTCTCTCTCATTCTCATTACACTTATGTACTTTTTGGTTTCCATTATAAAACAAAATTGCCTGCAATGGTGTACGCCCCAATTTTTAATTGTGGTTAGTATTTACTTAACCCTAAGGTTAAGCACTCTAATTGTAGGTTTTTTTTTTTTTTAAAAAACAAAATCTTAAATCAATTTAGTTAAGCTAACTAGGGAAACAAGGACATGGGATAAGTAAGGTAGTGGACTCATGGGTCCGCTGATTACTGCTAAGCGAATTAAGTTAGTGAACCAAACAAAAAATCTAAGCGAACCGAAAAACGAATTACCTCATCCTACCCCTACCGAACCGGACTCACTCTAGAGTGGCGAATTGCGAACCCGAATTCGAACCGAGCGAACCAGCGAACTAGGTAACATTGGTTTAGATTACCTCTCTAACTAAAAAATAATAATAAATAACATAATTTTTAGCTTCCCAAAAAATTATATTAAGTGCCTAAAATATAGATATGTTTCTTTTCTTTTCTTTATTTCTTTGGCAAACTCTGAACACGATCCAAATTTCAACCTTAGAGTATTGTTAGATTGAGATAGATGTACTGTTCCTATTATAGCATCGGGAATTTCAAGTCCATCTACTAACTGGTGAAGAATATGCTATTTAGGGCGAGGGATTACAGGCCTATCACCTATTAGTGTTGCAAATCTACTATATGAAGGTTTCTAAGATCATATTTAAGGATGTCAAGCAAAATTTGGGCCACAAAATCCTATTGTAAACATAATGGGTCAGGGTTGGACCTATTAAAATCATAAAAATAAAGGCCCAAGCCTAGCCAATTGATACCACTCCCTTTATTCTGTGAAGAATCCACCATAAAATCCAAAATAATATAGTATTTAAAGAGTCCACATTAATAATTATATAACCATAATTTTGATTCACAAACTTCTCATTTTGTGGCTCAGAAGGGTTCACTTCTACTTTCACATTACCCCAACTTACAAGATTTGGGATGAAAGGACTATAATTTTTCAATATGTTCATGTCATGATTTTGGGATGAAATCCATAGTTTTACAGCTAAATTCATTGTGCATATTCAATATATAACAGTGAGAAACACTGCAAATCCCAAAACACAGTAAGATTTCACTATTATTTTAGCCAATAATCAAGAAACACAACAATATCTTAGCTAAAAAAATAAGGTTTGTGTTGACATACCTTATAAAGGTATGAGTGTTGTGGTGTGCACGGGCGCTGATGAACCTGCAAGAGTCCATAGTTAGAGAGCATAGAGAGAGAGAGAAGGAGAGATAGAAATACAGAGAGAAAAAATAGAGCAGAGAGAGAGATGTTGGTAGAGAGAGAGAGAGACAAACAGAGAGATAGATAGAGAGAGAGCTCGGTCGAGAGAGAGGTCGTTAAAGAGAGAGAGATAGAGAGAAGTCGGTAGAGAGAGACAGATAGCGAGATAGAGAGAGAGAGCTCGGTAGAGAGTGAGAGCGAGAGAGACAGAGACAGGATAGGAATAGAGAGAGAAGGAGAGCTCGGTAGAGAGAGACAGAGCAAGAGAGACAAAGAGAGAGAGACAGAGAGAGAGATAGGGACTTACAGTGCTTGGATTGGTCGAGATGGTCGGCGCCGACGGGGGTGGTCGGAGCCGAGAGAAGGAGAGAGAGAGAGAGGCGCGGTATCTTTTCTGGATTAACTTTTGCATGCACTTTGATATATATAAACAAGAGTATTCCAGGCCATGATATCAATGGTTAAGTACTCTTGGATGAGCCATGTCAATGAAGTCTTCATTCTCTGTATCCGAATTGTTATCTACTTTATCACTTTGTGACGTCAAAACTACAAGCATTGGACTTCAACAAGTTGGCTCATCATTCTGACGGGCATATTTTGCAATGCCTCGTAGTGAAGAGGATGCCCATGATTGGTTTATTTGGATTGTTGGCCATACAACCCAATAAAATTTACCTGAATTGCTGCAAGATGTTTTCAATACTCTCTGATCGTCTCATTTGGAGGGACATAGTAGTTGTTGTAGGGAACTAGATAGAAAATTTAACTAGAATTACCAAAATAAAAAAAAAAAAACAAAAAAAAAACATATTAATGGTTTTACATGGGTTGGAGTAAAGACTCAAATTACGTACACAACCTTTCCTATGGCATTTTCCAATTAGGACTCTTCCATATATATATACGTTCCATGTACAGTACACCCATCATCACATAGATAATCTTTGAGGTCTATATCAAATCCTGCAATCTATACAAACCAATATGTAGTTCATGAAGAGGTTCCTATAACAACTCAAAAATTGTTGATTCAAGCTTCTCCCATCCATTTGCCTAGGTATATCTTTTGTCAGATTTTGCACAATCCGTAAATTCATATATTGATTATGCATTACTCTATTTTTTCAAACAAGTTTCAAACTCTAGGGGTTCAAACTTGAGAGAATCCTGAGCCTTTCTCAATTGGCTTCTAACCCATTTATCTGACTTCTGATATTTTGTTTTTGTTCAATCTAAATTTATGATATTGGTTTTGGGTTGGCTTTGGTGATATTTTATTTGAGGAACTAAATACATACGTTAATTATTTTTCCTAAATGTTTAGAATGGTATTGCTTAATATGCTGTTGTGCTGTGTTCACGAGTCCATTTTGTAAATCAATATGTGTTCATGAGTTCATGAATATCTCTTTGAAAGCCCTACAGCTGAAGTTATGTCTTGCTCTCACAAGGTATTTGTGCCTCTACAGCACCTGGACAATTCAGAAGTTTTTTTTTTCTTTCTTCGATTTCAAGTATAACTTTATAAGTTTCTTATAAAAGCGTACGAGTTTTAACATTTTATTTTGCTCGTATAATTATAAAAGGACTTTTTTTTTGTTGCTACGGTATCATTTACCTATGGTTAGTAGCATTAATTAGCAGTTAGCAGCCAGGAGTGGACCAATTGCACGTCATTACCCAAGGATAGCAGCAGTGAGTGGACCACTTGCAAGTCTGATCAATACCGTCAACAAATCAATTTTGGAATTTATTTCGGATACCGAACCAATCCCAAAAAATAAACAGTTTATGCAGAGATTAAAAATAAACCACAGAAATAATTAGAATGATAGATCAGGGACGCAAGATTTTCTTTAACGTGGTAAAACCCCAATTTAGGGAAAACCTCCACAACCAAATAAATGGAAAAATTTTCACTATCAAGAAATTAGAAAGAAGTACAAGGATATTTTGAAGACCACCTACCTCTTGGTACTAGTCCCACAAATACACCTAAAATGTCTTATTCTCTATATCTTTCCTTCTCTTCTTTCTCTCTCAGCAAAATGAGAACAAGAGCGTACCCCTTTTGGTTTTCCCCCTCTTTTAATAAAAGAAAACCTAAAAGAATAATCAACCCACAATATTAGGAGTTTTAAAAATAATCAACCCACAAAATTAGGAGTTTAAAAAATTTCAAACTCTTTAAGTGTGAGACGTGGGGTTAGTGGGTGGACCCCACATGTCTCCCACTCCTAAAAGGTCTCTCGTGGATCAAGCCTCCCCGCCAAGGAGGCTTTTGGTCCCTCAAAAGCTGCATCAATCAAGTGAGGAAACTTCTCATTGACTTGCTCCATTGAGAATCACTTTGCTCGATTTACAAATTGACCCTAAGGACAAATCCATAAAAATTGTTGCTCCCCATTTCTGGTCATCCTTGTCTTCCTATCAAGTACAAGGTTGGTAGTAGCTTGCTCGCTAGGCACCAAATCGTGCACCGTCGGTAAGATAGTGGTATCCTCTCTTTCATCCAAGAGAGATGGCTCAAATAGCCTTAAATTTTCAACATTCACCACATAATATATTTGCATATACCCTAATAAATAAAGCTTGAAAGCATTCTCGCCATATTGTTCAATAATTTTAAACGGACCATACCTAATAGGTTTCAATTTTTTGTATGCCCCTTTCAATCTGTCCTTTCCCAATTATAACCATACCATATCTCCAACCTAAAATTGGTGCTCAACACGATACTTATCATGACGCTCCTTATAGCGCTTCTGTGCTTGTTTCAATTGGTCTTCAACTCTTTGATGAATGAGCTAGATTCTTTGTACAAATTTCAAAGTATTATCAGCTTCATTGCTTACCCCCATGTCTACCTGTTTTCCCATAAAGAGACTGTCAAATGGTGATTGCGGAAAAAAACCATAACACACCTCAAAAGGTGATAATTTGGTAGATGTATGAATAGCTCGATTGTGGCAATACTGCACATATGACAAATTCTCATCCCAACTCTTTGGTCTCTGATGGGTAAATCCTCTCAATTACACATGAACAATAGTCCAGTTAACAGCTTTTGTTTGCCCGTCCGTCTCTGAATGAAATGTTGTAGATCTCTTTAACTTTATATCTAACATACCCCACAATGTCTTCCAAAATCTACTCAAGAATCTTGTATCACGATCACTAATGATACTTTTAGGCAACCCAAAGTACACAAAGACATACAAAAAGAACAAGTGTGTTGCTCCAATAGCATCTATACTTTTCTTGCAAGGAATCATAATTGTCATCTTGCTAAATCTATCAACCACAACAAAAACATAATCGTTACCTTTTCTAGTAGGTGGTATACCCCCAAGAAAATCCATAAAGATGCTCTCCCATGAACGATTAGGAACAGGAAGTGGAGTATATAACCCAAGCTTTCGATTGTTTGACTTACTAATGCTGCACACAACACACCCTCGTATAAAACAATTCATATCAGTCTGCATATTTGGCCAATAAATTAACATCCCTTTGCAAATTTGCCACCGTTTTAAACACACCAAAATGTCCTGCAAGTAGAGATGTATGAGCTTCGCGAATAAGCTTTAACGGTTATCCTTGGGAACACACAACTTCCCATCTATGTAAAGCAAATCATCTTCCAAGTGGTACCCATCAACAATATTACAATCTTCTTTTAACCGTTGGTATGTATGCTTAAAATCATTATCTTCAACATATCTACTACTGTAAACCTCAGGTCCAAATGGCTCCAAACTCATAACCACTGCACTTACTTTCAAAGGTGGTCTAGATAACATATCAGCTAGTTGGTTGGCTTTCCATTTCTTGTATTTAATTAGGAGATTGTATTGTTGTAGAAAACTCATCCACTTGAAATGATGTGTCTGTTGTAACTTGGATTGAGTTTGCAAGTACTTCAATGGCTAATGATCTGTATGCACAACTGTTTCTTTGTCCAAAAGATAATGCTTCAATTTCTTAACAGCAAGTACTAAAGCATATAATTCTCTATCATAGGTGGGAAAGTTCAAAAATGGACCAGAAAATAGTTCTGAATAATAACAAATAGGCTTACCTACCTGCAGTAATACTGCTCCTATAGCATGGCCAGATGCATCGGTCTCTATCTTAAACGGCATTCTCATGTCAGGCATTGCAAGAATGGGTGCACTAATGATCTTCTCTTTCAACAACCGGAATGTCTTCTCTTCTAATACGCCCCATGACCCTTATTCTTTTGTAACTATTTGAACAATGGTGCAGCTATATGAGAGTAGCCCTTGATGAATTTTCTGAGATATTGTGTCGCAACAATAAAACTGCGTAATTCAATCACTGTGTGAGGTTTCTGCCAGTCTGTTATTGCGTTTACCTTATCAGGATCAATCTGAATAGTTCCACCGCCAATGACATGTCTCAAATAAATAAGAGATACTTTCTCAAACTCACATTTCTTCGCATTCAACTTCAATTGAGCATCTTGCAAAATTTCAAACACAGTCTTCAAGTGTCTAATATGTTCCTCTCATGTTTTACTGTAAACTAGAATATCATCAAGGAAAACTAACACAAATTTATCCAAAATAGGCTGCAAACATCATTCATTAAGCGCATAAAAGTAGCAAGTGCGTTAGTAAGGCCAAAAGGCATCACTAACCACTCATATAACCTATGTTTTGTCTTGAAAGCAGTTTTCCAGACATCTTCATCTCTCATCCGGACTTGATAATAACTAGATTTTAAATCTAACTTACTAAAATAAGTAGCATGTTTCAATTGATCAAACAAATCATCAATGCGTGGAAGTGGGTACCTATTCTTTATCGTGATTTTTCTTAATGCACGATATCATCTTTCTTTGGCACTAACACAATACGAAAACCAGCTGGCGAGGTACTCGGACGTATCAGTCCTTGATCTAGCAAACTTTCAACCTGTTGCTTCACCTCATCAAATTCAAACACTGACTGACGATACAAGCCAGTATTTGGAATTGGGATATCAGATAACAAAGCTATCTCATGTTATACGTCTCTCTTTGGAGGTAATCCCTTAGGTTCTTCTACCACATTTGGAAAATTTTATAGCAGTTGCTTCAACTTTTGTTTCTGACTAGACATACAATCACTGGAATTGACTCCATCTTCAATCACTTGTGATCCCATACAAACTTCCCTAACAATGAGAAGAATAAAATGCTTGCTTGCATTTACCATATGCTTGGCTTGTTATGCAGTCACCAACGAGAGCTTTTTTCGATCCTTAGCCGGACAAATACGATAACCTACATCATCTTTAACTAGTCTCCAAATATTTTCCCTCCTATGGAAAGTAGCATCTCTGTCCCACAAATAAGGACTTCCAAAGACAACCTGACAAATATCCAATGGCACAATACCACAAGTAACCTCATTCTTAAATTTTTCATTGATGGCAAACCTGAAAGTACAGTACTGTGCATGCACCTGTAATTTAGTATTCTTGTTCAATCACCCAAGAGGATACGGCTGAGGATGTGGCTTTGACTTCAACCCGAGTTGCTTCACTAGCTTCTCAGAAATAAGATTTCTCTGAGATCCAGAATCATATAAGGCCACTACCTTGGACATGTGAATCTAAATGTAAACCCAATATAATTCTTCTTTGATATTTTCAGGAACATCCTTAACTGTAACAATTTGCATCTGGCTTAAACCCTCATCTGAAAGAATATTTTCCTGATCACCTCCCTTATGGACCATGCATGCTAACTTCTCATTCGGTTCATTAGAACATTCAACTGTTTCATCATGAAAATCATGACACACGGTTGCCACATTCTTTCCCTTCTAATTTTTCGACTTCATTTCAGAATGCAAAATCCAACATTTTTCTTGATTGTGTCCACTTTTCTTACAATGTCCACAAGTTTTCTCATTTTTGTGAAATGTTGAATTTGCTTTCTTATCAAACTTTTTCCCTTTTTCTTCGAATTTTCCGCTCTCTTTTCATGAGCTTTGATCACGATTGATAGGCTTTCTGTCACACGTGCATAGCTTTAACACAGGCATCATCAATATTCTTAACATCAAAGACAGCCAACTCACTCCGCAAATGGTAGTGTAACTCGCCTTTGTATTTGGCCAGAGTAGACATATCCCGTAAATTCACCCCAAGCAAAAGTGCATGTCTCTTGAACTCGGTGGTATAATCCTGGACATTTTGTCCTTGTTTCTGACGCAAGAATTGCCACCGCCCCTTCAACTCATCCTGATAGCCAATCGGATAAAATTGATTTCGTAGTGCCGTTGTAAACTGTGCCCAAATGCCGTAGTAAACAGTGCCCAAATCTGAATTACAGGTTGATGGTCTGATTCTAACCCTGCAGTGTAAGCTTCCCACCATGCAAGTGCATGTCCACCAAGCCTCAGTCTTGCAAGAGTAATTTTCTGCACTTCAGTATATCGCTTGGCACTAAAATAAACTTCTAATTGTTTTAACCACCCATCCAATTTTTCCGGGTCTAATTCACCGCAATACAGAGGAATCTCAATGCGAACATCCATCCTAAATGGTTCAATCTGCATTTGTTCTCTATGCGGATCTACATTAGTCTCTTCTACTACTGGTGGGGTACTAGTTTCTTCAGACCTCTTGCCCGAGGCCACTTCTTTTATCATAATCATCACAGTCTGCATCATTTTTTCCATATCTGAAACCCGTTGAGAAAAATTATTTTCATCTCCTTGATTAGACATCTTGATTTTCCTCTACGACTACCGATTTCTGAATTCAATTCTACCAAATCAACGTTCTGTGAACGACGGCCCTACATGCAATGTTAAAAAAAAAATCGTGCTCCAATACCAAAAACTTGATCAATACCGTTAATAAATCCATTCTGGAATTTATTTCGGGTACTGAACCAATCCCAAAAAATAAACAATTTATGTAGAGATTAAAAATAAAGCATAGAAATAATTAAAATGATAGATCAGGGACACAGGATTTTTTTTAACGTGGTAAAACCCCAATTTAGAGAAAACCTCCATGGCCAAATAAATGACAAAATTTCTACTATCAAGAAATTAGAAAGAAGTACAAGGATTTTTTGAAGACCACTTACCTTTTGGTACTAGTGCCACAAATACACCTAAAATCTCTTCCTCTCTATATCTTTCATCCTCTTCTTTCTCTCTTAGCAAAAAGAGAACAAGAGCGTACCCCTTTTGGTTTTCCCCATCTTTTAATAAAAGAAAACTCAAAAGAATAATCAACTCACAATATTAGGAGTTTTAAAAATAATCAACCCACAAAATTAGGAGTTTAAAATTTTCAAACTCTTTAAGTGTGAGATGTGGGGTTAGTGGGTGGACCCCACATGTCTCTCACTCCTAAAAGGTCTCTCACATATCAAAGTTTAGCAGTAGGCAGTGGACCACTTGTAAGTCAACACCCAATAAGAATAGAACCTTTTTATAACGGTTGGAGATAGGGGTGTAAATGAGCTGAGCCGAGCTGGGCATTGCTCGGGCTCGGCTTGTTGGAATTTTACAAATGATCAGGCTTAGCTCGACTCGTTGGAATTTTACAAAAGCTCAGGCTCGACTTAGCTCGTCCACAGATCGTTGAGCTCGAGCTCGGCTCGATAATTTTTATTTTTTTTAAAATACATTGATAAGCACTAAATTCAATAAATTTTTTTTTAAAAGGGTATTTTTTTTTTTGGGATGTCATGCATGCATGTGACTCACGTGAAAGTTTGAGTGAAAACTTAAACGGAAATAATTACATTAATGTATACTAAATATATATTACCAAAAAAAAGTATACGGAATATATAATATAAATTTAACTTTTCAAGGTATTATTATAAAATTAAACGAGTTGAGCAGAGCTATGCAGTGCCTTCTCCACCGCCACCACACCACCGCAACAAAAACGCCTTAGTGAAATACCCTCTCCCGTGGGTGGAGACCTTCCCTGTCCTCAGCCATCCTCAGGGCTGTAGGTCGGTTACCATCAAACCCTTATTTTTCAGAAACCTTCCCCCTAAATACTCTCCCTAGCCTTTAGCTCTATTTGAACCCTTTGTCCATCATTCTCCCAACCCTAGTTTTAAAAATCATCCCATAGTTTTAGATGGAATCGGAACAAGAACAAGAACTCATAGAAGCTTTACAATGCAAAATGAAAATTCTTGGATCAGACAAACTAATAGAGCTGGACGATGACCTTTTGGAGGAAGGGATACAGGCGAGTCGCTTCAACCTGATAGGGAAGTTCGCGACAAACAGGAACCTAAAATGGAAAGTGGCAAAAGAAACTACAATAAAAGCATGGAAAACAAAAGGTAAAGTGAAAGACTCTGATCTCAGCAATGGAGACATCCTCTTCCAGTTTGAAGACGAGCAAGACCTCCGGAAGGTCCTGTACCATCAACCATGGTGTTTTAATGGCTGCCTACTGAAGCTCCAACAGTGGAGACCAGAAAAAATTGCTCTCGGACCTACGATTTAACATTGTGCCCTTCTGGATCCAACTGCATAACCTAACCCCGGATTTGTTCACATACCGGATCGCGAAGGAAATAGCTACTGAAATTGGGAAGGTGGAGGAGGTTGATCTAACTCAAGGTGATGTCAAAACAGGCTGCTATATCCGGTGAGAGTTATGGTCGACATTGAAAAACTTTACATACCTGGTGTCGTTGAAATCAAAGTACCGGAGACGCCTCAACTGGTGGCCATAAAATATGAATGCCTCCCAACATTTTGTTACTATTGCGGGGTAATAGGGCATGACAACAGACATTGCGATGAAAGAACAACCCTCAATAGAGAAGACAGAGAGATGTGCAGGCCTAATCAATGTCAATTTAGACCTTGGGTTCGTTCAGAGTCGGACCTGCAATTCCTAGAGTGGGTGATAAAGGAGGTAAACCAGGCCGCACCAGTGCATGGAGAATCATGTGGGGATGGAAATCATGAGGTAACTAGTCCAATGGTGGTTGTCGACAGAGGAATAACAATGACGGAAATGGAAGACCTTCTTCTGGTGCAAGGTGATATTGGTACAGTAGACACAAGCGAAACAACGGAGAAGACGGATACAGACATGGAGGAGGATGTTGTGCATACTGAGAGGACACGTGGCATTCCCGTTTTCAACGTTCTAATGGACACAACGCGGAAGAGACAAGGCCGACCAGAGTCTGATATGACATACGATCAACCGCCTTTGAAAAGATAGGTAGGCCCTTCACATTGTCCCATTCTCCCCCCCCCCCACAATCATCAGTTTCAAAATTGCTACGACACAACCAATCACAGTCCGTCATTTCTATACCAGCCCAATGCATTCGGATAAAGGAGGTGTATGGCCATCATTTTAAAAAACAAAGTGATATCAAAATTCTTGATCCTCACAAACAATCCGATCAAACCCAAAGTTCACCTGATATAGCCCAAGAAACAAAATTAGAAGATCTGAATCTAAAAGCAACAACCCAAAACCACTCCCCAAATAAACCAACCATGACTAACCCAGCCCAACAACCCACTCCAACCCAGGCCCATGCCCAGTTCGATAAATCTTTCCCCACAGCCCACACAAAGACTCAAGCCCAAATTACCCAGTACAAAAAGAAAAGTATCTCAGGGGCTAACCCAAAAGACTTAGCTCGTTGATTCCACCCATACCAACTGAATACTCAGGGCGAAAGGGATGCAGGGGATGCTTTTCTTATCGAGGTTAATGACATACTGGTAGACCAAAGGGACGAGTCTGAATGGACGATATTTTCCACAATTTATGGAGATGGTGAGTTACCATTCTCGGCAGAGGTGGCTGACGGAGTTCAGCCCCTCCGATCGCCATGAATCTTTTGTGTTGGAACTGTCAGGGGTTAGGCCCACCCCCGACAGTTCGAGCTCTGCAGGAGCTCCTAAAATGTTACCGACCCGATGTGATTTCTTGATGGAACGAAATTAGTCGAAATAAGGTGAGAACAAGTGGTACCCGGTTTGGGGTACACAAATTGTTTTACAGTGATCCTAGTGGCTTGGCAGGAGGTCTTGGCCCTCCTCTGGAAGGGTGAATTTTCAGCTCACAATTTCCTTTCCTGTAAAATTTTTTTTAGAAGCAGAGGTGTGTTGTGGATCACCCTCTACATACATGGAAGGTTTCGTTCGTCTATGCAACAGAATAAGGTTTTGACATTGGATGAAGGGAGAGCGGTAATCATGGAGACAGCAACTGGGTTTGCATAGGTGATTTTAACAAAACTCTCCACCCAAGTGAGAAAAGAGGGGTAATCAAAGAACCCAATTCAAATACAAAGCTTCCGGCACATGATTCGACATGTCAGTTAGGGATATTGGGTTTTCACGGGTCACCCTTCACTTGGTCCAACAAGCGAGCCCAGGTGAGTGTGGAGGCAGAGACTTGATAGGAGTGCTAGTCTCTACATCTTGGCGGACTCACTACCTGATGCTGTCTATCTCATCTGGATCGTATCGGCTCCGATCATAACCAATTATATTGCAGGTGGCACATCTCAGATTAAAAGGAAGGTGGTTTAATTTGAGAAAGTGTAGCTTGATAGTCCTGATGTTATGAAGTGGTAGAGCAGCTTGGGGACAAAATTGCACATGGCTCAGACATGCAAAAAATTTATTCAAAGATTATCAATGTCCTAATGCCCTTAGGCTATAGGATACAATTACTTTTGGGAATGTTTTACACGAAAAAAGAAATTGAAGCTTCGCATAGCTGAGGTTCAGGAGCTCACACAACCTCCTCACATTCAGAGACTCATGGCAAAGCAACTGATAGAGGAGATGGATACAACACTCCTTCAGGAAGGCATTTTGGGACAACGTCTAGAATTAAATGATTTCGTGAGGGAGACCCGAAACACAACATTCTTTCATGCGTCCACTATTCAACGATGCCTGGAATTGATTTCAATTATAAAAGACAAGATGCTTTCAATACACAGATCCAACAGCAATAAACTAGGCCCTTGTGACACATTATCTCTCAATCTTTGTTCCTTCAAGTAATCCAACGGTACGGACTCGTGCTCGAACATATCCAAAGGTGGTCTCCGGATGATATGAACTTGAGATTGGGGCACTTTTTTAGAGGAGGAAAATCAAGGATAGACCACTTTCAAATGGGAGCGACAAAAGCACCCGGACCCGACGGGAGTCTGCTTGCTTGTACCAACGGGATATTGGAGGTGGTAGGTGGTGATGTAACCATTGCAGTTAAGGTTTCTTAAAATCGGATTCCTCTTCAAAAATGCAATTATACCCACATTTTGCTGTCCCAAGATGCCGCACCCATTATTAGTGTAACCATATAGGCCGATCAGCTTATTGTAAGGTAATTTATAAGATTGCGGCCAAGGTTCTGGCTAACCACTTGAAAAGCAAATTGGGGAAGTTGGTCAAATATTGAGCCAAGTGCTTTTGTTCCAAAACCGGTAGTAGATTAAGAGAATGTCCTTAGGCACATGAACGAATGCCACCATTTGAAGAAGGAAACTTCAAAACAAGTCAGCCTTTTGAAATGGGGATAAAGCTTGTCTGAACAAGCGCAGATGGACGCCTGGCATGGAATTCTTGATGGTTGTATCAGACAGAAACGTTTCTACGAAGAGGGTTCGTGTAACCTAACCCAATGCTTCTCACAGTAAAATATTCAGTCTTGTTAATGGCGAAACCGACAAGGGTTCTTCAAACCCTCTAGAGGCCTACACCAAGGTGGGACCCCCTATCTCCCTAATGTTTATTTCGCAATGATGGTTTTCTCGTTTCTGCATAAATGTCGCAGCAAAGCAGGCACTTTATACATGGGATTCGACTGAAGAGGACGGCCCTTAGAATAACACAGTTTCTCTGTGCTGAATCGACTCCCTGCTTTTACAAAAGCTTCTATTCGGAAGTACATTCAGTCAAAAGATGTCTTGAATCATAGTGCAAACGTTTGCCAGCTCATCCACACTATAAAAGCAGCATCACTTTCAGCCAGAACATCGCACATAGATTCAGGAAATTGGGTGAGTTCGTATCTCCCCCTAAGAAGATTGACTCAAAAGGGCTTTTACATTGGCCTTGCCATCAAACTTTGAGATTAAGGCTGAGCTTTGCATACTAAAGGATAGGTAGCAAAACGAGTAAAAGGTTGGAAGGAAATTCTTATCACAGGCCGGTAGGAGGGGACTTAAGAAAGGAGTGTGGATCAGGCTTTCTAGCATTCGCAATGTCTGTTCAGGCCGATCGGAGGTCTTTGTGCGGATCAGACTCTATGATGGAGTAGCTTGTGGTGGGACAAAAACGGAGAAGGAAAATAAGCTCACTGGGTGATGAAATGGTCAGACATGTGCCTGGGAAGGTCAATGGGCGGAAGGGGATGGTTTACAGGATCTTCAAAGAGTTCACTTAGACCCTACGAGCCAAGCAGGGATGGATGGGGGCTTGCTACAGAACCTCATCATTAGGAGTAGACTTGTTTAAAAGCATCTATTACCCGTGAAGGTGTTCCATAGTCAAAAGAAGGAGATAGCATGGAAAATGTTTAATTGCAGGAAGAGCCGCCGCAAGGAGGTATTCGTGGCAAAGTTGTGAAGGGGAGGATACCGGCAATTAATATAT